>JARBWK010000004.1:129954222-130044534 GCA_030556195.1 Anolis apletophallus | reverse complement strand
ATAGGGAAACGGGAAAAGGCCAGAATAAAGCGAAAATTTATGCAAGATCTCCCATCAAATGGAGGACTGGGACTCCGACCTAGTAACACTATGATGCGAACTGTCTGGAAAACCTGAGCACCTGGCTAGATCTAAAAGACAGAAAATTGCTAAATATAGAAAGTTGTGGAATGAGATATGGCTGGCATGGATATTTATTTTATAATAAATACCAACAGGACAAAAATTTCAAAATCACATAATAAGAGCCCCCTATTTAAAACTTGGGAAAAATACAGGAGAAAATCTCACCTAAAATCCCTCTTTTGGCTATCGCCAGTCGAGGCGATGAACATGATGAAGACAGGAATGAAGGATGGCCAACATATATAAGCAAATATTAATGAAGGAAGATAACAAGATGATAATAAAAAAAGAGAAGACCAGTGAAGGAAAGTTAAACTGGTTTCCAGTACACCCAAATGGAAAAGATATACCAAATAGACTATAAAGTGATGGTTGGGAGACAATGTCCCAGGAGAAAGATCTTGTTGTGCTCAGAAAATAAAAAGAGTAAAGTAAGTTATATAAATATATTTTAGCGGAGAGATACGATAAGGCCCCTATGAGGGAATATATGGAAAAATGGCACAAAAAATATAGGACACAACATTCCCAGGGAAAAATGGGAAAAGATGTGGAAAACAACACCAAAATACATGTATGCCTATACATTAAGGGAAAATCAGTTAAAACTCATGTACAGATGGTACCTGACCCTGCACAATTGTCAAAAATCTATAGTAACACCAGCGACAGATGCTGGAAGTGCCAAAAGAACAGGGGTACCTTCTATCATCAATGGTGGTCGTGTGAAGTTACAAAACAGTACTGGTGTAGAATACATAAGTTAAGTGCAAGAAATATTGAGAGAAAAGTTGAAAAACACCTGAGTTATTTCTTTTGAATATTATAGAACAACAAACAATGGGCAGACACATGGAAAAACTACTATGCTACATCCTCACGGCGGCCAGAATCGTGCTTGCACGGTATTGGAAGAATACCGAAACGCCAGAAGATAAAGAACTTTTAATTAAAATTATGGAATTAGCAGATTAGATAAATTAACGAATCTTGTGAGAGGTAACTCAAGTACTTTGAGGAAACGTGGAAACCATTTTTATGTTATATAAAGAATAAGGAGAAATTAGAGTTGCAAGGCTTCTGGATATAAGTTCTAAGTTAATTTTGAATATTTTGACCAATAATAATGTAACCCCCTCCAAATCCAGGTGAAGTCAACCTGTTTTTAGATGTTATATGTTTAGGGTCCAACCTAACGTATCTTTTCCCCTACCCCCTTTCCCATACCCACCCATTATGTCGTAGTTATGTGTAAGTCCGGGTTGATATACCCTTGACTATTATGTGTTGTGACTCCCATGTAAATGTTTTTAACCAATAAAACTTGTTTATAAAAAAAAAAAAGAATTTAGTTTGGAATGGATGGAGGCAAATTGTTTTCAAAAGTATTTGGGGACAAAAGCTTTATTTTCAAAGGGCACTATCACAAGGCCAGTGATATTGCCAGGGGTATGATGGTGGAACACAAATAGTTATATGCAAGCCTCAGCTGCCGCCCTTTCTCAAGTTACCCAACAAGGATGGGAAGTCCCTCTCTTGCCTTCAGATTTGATTATACCATAACCAATCTCTTTTAGAAATTGTCAAATCCCTGAGAATGCCCAGAGAGGTGCTTCTAATAACCACATTCTGCTCTTCTTTAAATCTTCTGTACCACTTTCAGTTTAAACCTTGAAAAATAAAGCAGAAAAAGCAGTTCAAATGTTGCACGGGAAAGTGAAATATTTTGGGTAATTATTGTAATTAAACTGTGTCCTTAGTAGGCTAGCATACAAAGAGGTATTTAGTATTAGCATTAACTTGTTAAACTTAATTAAACACTATCATGTGTTGTTACGATAGCTATAAAAAAAGCTTACATCAATGTCTTTGCTATGTCATTAACCTGTACTTAAATGGTTCATTTTTTAGACTGGAGGTTATGATTCAAGCTTTGTGATGTACTTAGCAGAAGAACATATGAGATAGTACTTGTTGGGCCAGAACTGCATTTTGTACTCATTATGTGATATTTAAACTGATATCCCACATTCCAGTGCCACGTTTGAATAATATTATTAATCAATATGTTGATGCATCAAATGTTTGATCAAATTCAGTTTATGCACTTTCAGATCTAACTATCTATAGCAAAGGTGAGCAAACTGTGGCTCCAATGATGTTTAAATAACACCTTGAAATTTCACACAGTAAAATCTAATTTCTATGTTTGGAAAATTTCAGAAATAGTGATTTGGAGTAAAAACAGAGTGTATACCCCACCCCATGAAAGCTCCCCAAGATTTTTAAAAATGAAAGTAGACTTCTCATCAGTTCATCTTTCTAGAGTATACGCATTGCTGTAGTAGGTTATTACAGCCCAGGCTGTTAGACCTTGTCTATCTTGTGGTGCTTTCTGTCATTTAGAAATATTCACATTTTAAAGTATGTAAGAAGTACTCACAGGTGAAACAAAATCAACTTTCTGCTATCTATAAATACTCACTCAATACTATGTTTACTCAGAAAGGCAAGATATTGAAGGTGTTGCTCCAGAGGTGGTCTATAGCCAACGGGGAGTTTACGAGGGTTGAATGAAAAGTAATGCCTCCACCTTCGTAACTCCTCAACAGATGGCAGTACTGGTATGCGGCATGTACTTGCTTGTTCAGTAGACTCTCCTCTACAGTTCCATTCTGGCAGGAAGCCTTAGCATAAAACGGTTTGTGTTGTTAAAGTGCAAAGTATGGAACCCTGTGCAGACGGTTGGTCAATGTGACTTAAGCAACGTGCAGTCATTGAATTCTTGACAACAGAAGTTGTCACCCTAAAGGAGATTCATCAGAGAATGCAAGCTGTTTATGGTGATTGTGTTGATGTGAGTACTATGCGTCATTGGGCAAGTAAGTTTAAAGATGTTGAGGTGGGAACATCAGACTTGCGTGAAAAACAGAGTTGGACATCCTGTAACAGCAACCACCGAGTTTCACAAGCGAAAGTTTGACAGATTGGTTCAGGATTATCATCGTATCACTCAGAGAAATTTCAAGCATAATTGACATTTCACAAGAATGTGTGGGTTACATTATTACTTTGCTTGGGAACACAGCAGAACTTCAGAGACTGGATCTCACCATCGTACGGCATTCTCCATTCAGTTCAGATTTAGCATCATCTGACTCCCATCTGTTCCCGATAATGAAAGAAGATTGGCGGGGACATCATTATGCTTCTGATGACACTGAGAGAACTGTGAGACGCTGGTTGCAGAAACAGAGTGTTTACTTCTTCCGTGACGATTTCAGAAAACTTATTCATAGTTGGCAGAAATGTATCCAATTCTCTGGTGATTATGTGGAAAAGGGACTAGTGGTAGTTAAAGAGCACATTCTAAGGATTATTTCTACATTTGATTTATTAAAATATTCCCATTCAAACCCAAGTAACCAAGGTGGAGGCATTACTTTTCATTCAACCCTTGTAAATCAGAAGTTGGCAACCAATCCTCCTTCTTCCAATTTCATAAGGCTACAAATTCCACCATTCATCAGCATTAAACATGTGTGGCTGGGGTCAGGCATGTAGCCAGGGGGCTAAGGGGGCTTCAGCCCCCCCCGAAATTCTCAGGGTGGTCCGCGAAAAGGCCTTACTGGTACATTAAACTGTTATGTTTATTCATATCATGATCTGATCACCATGCTCATTATATCCCACATTAATGGGGTTATTGGGATAACAATACAAAAGGTTTCCTAGGGTAGACCCTCTTCCACCTCCTAGATAGAGCACCATGAGCATAATGGGACAGAAAGTCCTCCTATGGTACCTGTGGTTGCAATGATGAAAAAGGCTTCTCCTGGACTGGTTCAAGTTTAAAGGATCCCTGCACATTTCTGGCTGAAATAGGCAAGTTGGAAGAGGGCTATTCAGGCTTCATTGTTCTGATGATTATCAATACTGAGAACATATCTGTTGGGTGATTTCAAGTCATTTCCAGTTCACCTTTGATCATGTTCTGAACGTGACTGCAAATTTTCTCGACAAGATTTGTTCAGAAGGAGGTTGCCTTGGAAATTTATCTGAGACTGAGAGGGTGTGACTTGTTCAAGGTCACTAGTAGGTTTCCATGGCTGAGCCAGGATACAAGCCCTGGTCTCCAGAGACCTAGTCCAATGCTCAAATCACTACAGCATACTGATTATCTTTCACATAGAAACATAGGCTATATGTAAATAGAACTAGGAAAAGAAGGATAGTTTTCAAGTTGAGAGAAGTAATATTCCCTCAACAGTGCACAATATTTCCTACTTTTGCCATTCCTTGGATTTTTCTTTGACCAATGGTTCTGCAGCTTGGCCTTGATATGCAGCACCCATTTCTTTTCTGGCTACTTCTTGTTCTGAGTGACTATTTGTAAGGAATCTAACATATTGCCTGACCTCAGTTTGTGTTCTGATAGTCTCTCTTCTCTGTTGCTATGAACTGTTGCCTGATCCATGTAGTACTTTGCTCTGACATGCTGGTCTACACCTCTCTCTTCACCTTGTGTGTGTTGTACCGTAGACCTGAAGGACCCCTCAGTAAACCACTTGAGACCGGCCACGTTTAAATGCTTTATTTAGAATAACTGGATAGAGTAAAGAAAATAGAGATATAGTCCTTTGATGCTTCCAAGCACCAGGTATTGCAAAGCAATAGTCCAAAAGCAATCAGGAACAAAGGTAAGAGTCTTGATGCCCCAACGGGCTAATCCACAGGGAAGTCTTGGCCCAAGGCTTGGCAAATGGAGTTCAATGGCTGGAAGGCTCAGTAGCCCAGGCTGGAAGCCAAACATTGGCTGGAAACCAAACGTTGACAAGAAATACTAGACATCTCTCAACTCCTATTCTTATAGATCCCAAAGACTTTGATCGTTACGACATACCAGTGCGTCGGAACGGGTTCTCACAACAGTCTTCCAGCTGGGCCTTCTCAAGCCTCTCGCATTGAATTGGAATGTAAGCCCAATTAGCAGTAGCACCTGGGTGAATGGGAGTTAACTCGGCTCTGTGAGTTGGAGTTTAACATGGTGTTGGTCTTGCTGAGGGCCAGGGCCAGGCTAGGGTATGACAGTGTGACAGGTTTATTTATTTATTTCGAACTTACATTTGTACCCCGTCCTTCTCACACACACATACACCCCGGGAGGGGGGGGCACTTAGGGCAGCTTCACAACAAGCACTTATTCAAGTGCTAACAACAGCCATAGACACATTTAAAACAGACCATTAAAATATAATACATTAAAAACATTTGATTGAAAGAAAGATATTCCTTCCTGCCAGACTCCTCAGTCCTGCTGGAAACTTACAGCCAAATCTCAGGACATAACCCGCTGTACTGCTCTGTTACTTTCTTTGCACATGATTAACATAAACACCTTCTTTATGACCTCTGCTCCTTCTTCCTTAGACCTTCTTCAAATAATAGGCAATCATGAAATCACAGTGGTGGTTTGTCACAATCCAGTATTGGCCTCAAAAGATTCTTGAAGAATTGGGTCAAGTGCTAGTCAACCATGGAATTACAAGTCCAGACACAAGTATTTGGGTTGAATAAGGGCCAGTATATTTAACCTAGAATCTATTAAATTGTGTTGAACCTGGAAACAAGAAGTACAAGCAAGGATCAGCTGAGGAAGGTGTCACTCTTGGCCTTCCTCCAGGAGCTAGGCATCCAACAGCTTGGACTACCTTCTAGGTATTCTAAAGACATGGGGATGGGGGATGTGCAACCTACAGCACAAAGCATCCTTGAGAAACTGAGATGCATGATCACATGCAGAGATACCTTTTGCATCTGCCCACTGCCTAAACATGCACAGACCATGATGTGACCATCATCACGAGGCAAGTGTACTTGGCTCTGCACTCACAAGAGTAACTGCCAAATGCATTTGCCAGGTGATCTCTGGCTGTAGGATAAACTACAGCTCCCACCATGGTGGGTCAGTCCCCTCAAATCCCTCCAGTAAGTTCAATTGGTCATGGGGGTTCTGTGTGCCAAGTTTGGTCCAGATCTGTCATTGGTGGTCTCTGGATGGAAGTGAACTACAACTGTGTCTCTGGATGTAAGTGAACAACATCTTCCAGAAATGAAGGTCAGTTCCCCCCAAAGCGCTCCAGTGTTTTCAGTTCATCATGGTTAGGTCCAGGGCTATCTTTGGAAGGGTCCAGAGTGCTCTTTGATTGCGTGTGAACTATAAATCCCAGTACATACCATTGTTATAAATCAAGGTGCCTGCAACCCAATCCTCCTGCTGTGTCCCTCAAAATTCAAGCTTTGACCTTCAAAAATAAAGAGAAGAGTAAAGGGCCTAGGAAGATCTTAATGTCCCCAACTCCACCTCCCGTGCTACATGTCCAAACACAGCCTGCCTGATGTACAGCCAACTGGCCCATCCATTGGAAGTTAGGAAAGAAGCTCCTCCTAGGTGAGTAAAGAGTTAATTTCAGGCTAGATATGGCGGGTTAATGAGAATAAGGAAAACAAACTTTTAAATATAAGGAAAGTAGGAGATAACTGGGGGAAATGCTGCTAAATGAGGAAGCTTTCCATGGGGATGTAGTGAGAGACAGAATTACAAAGTATGATGGAAAACACATTTTGGAAACACAATACTTTTTATTGATTGCAAATATAAATAGAAGACAAAAAAAAAACACAGGAGCAAATGAAATCCGGAATAGACGCAGCACCAGAGGCAAAATCCTCCCAAAATAGTTACTTAATTGTATTGTGAGGCGGAGGAGGGGGGGAAAAAAAAAGCAAACTCCTCACTATCCTTGATATGGGCATCCGAAACAGTAACTCAGGAACAAGAAATAATGTGAGACATCCCTCATGTTCAGATCACCTATATGCACTGAGAATGTCTAGTAATGTTTTTTATGTTTGGCTGTGTTACAGAGCTTGGCCATATCCAGCCTTGGGGCATAATTAGAAACCCTCCTCCTGTCACTCTGCAGAATAGGATGAAAATTAATTCTTGTACAATGTGTTCAGCGCGCAGCAGAGAAAGTTGACCCTATCTATTTACATACAGTATGAGGGCCTGCTATCACACTCAAAGCAGCAAACAGCTTCTCTTATCTCAAAATGGTCCTCATTTGTTATTTCTTGCTGAGTACACCCACCCCCATTATTTCCATGATTCCTTGTAATAATAGATTTTACCCTAATGAAACCTGCATTATGAGAAGGTTACAATTCTGCCCTACCAACAATTAATTTCGTGCTCTTTTACTACTACATATGTAATTGTATAATTGATTTTAAAACTTATTTTGCTGACCTCCAAAGCGCAAAGTATGTAACTCATTAAAGGAGAGAAATTTAATTAATATATCTATTAAAAAGGTATAGAGGGAAAGGAAACTGGCAAAAATCTGTTGCACATTTAAATACATACGTGAAAAACAGCAGTGAAAGCATATACCATAGCAGTAGCACCCTCGCCTTTGCTTATCCAGCACGCAGTTGAATTGCATTGCTCAGGAGTGGGGTATAGCTATGGCCAAACAAAGAACGGTTTCCGACAGGTCGATGTTTTTGACATGAATTTTAGATTAAGATAATGTTATAAACATTCTGATTTTTAAAAGGACCTTCTCCCCTTCCCCTCAAAACATCTTTTAAATAGAAGACAGAATTCCACTTTATTATGGAAGGAACTGTAAGGAAAACATTAATAGAAACTTCAGTAATACGTGGTTACAGAAATATGGGATGGGAAACATAGACAAGAAATGGTTCCTTTTGCAACATCTTGAAAAGCACTTACAGTGGCATAATCAGGGTCATAAACTGGCATATAAAAATGTAAGCTACACACAGGATTCTGGCCAACAGGTATCTTCTTTAATTATTAAGATTTCAGGCTCTGACCTCAACACAAACCCTTGAAGAACTTTGGGAACACTGGCCCCATCTACAATGCAATATAATGCAGTGTGGTGTTCCAGCCTAGTGGCCATAGACAGGCACCGGAGGTCCCAGCTGATCAGGATCAGATTGGGGATGATGGGTGGCCTGATGGATACGGGTCTGCAGAGGAAGACTTAGCCTGGGATGATGGATGGTTGCATGGGTATGTGACTGCAGATGAGGATAATGATGACTCCATGGAATTTAGTTCTGAATTCGACAGTGAGAGGCCCAGCGACCTTGAGTCCCACGAGAATTTCTACACTCCCTTGCCAGGCGAGCATTCAGAGGTTAGGGAGGACCGAGTTTCCCAGGTTAATAGTGAAGCATCTGGGGATGCTAACGAGCCAGAATTCGACAGGAGGGCCAGCATTAGATCCTCCCGGAGAGATTGGAGCAAGGGGGTGCGCTGGGCACCCAGGAGTTAGTTCCCTTTATTAGATTGTGTTCAAGCCTTTCTAGTCAGACCTGAAGCTACGTTCAGCTTAGGAGGATTTCATGCTCAAGATTCTAAGTTCCTGTGACCGCCAGAGCGGTTTGCCTTGTTTACTCTCGTTTGCTTTTCCATGAGACTTAAGCCAGTTCAGCTTGCCAGCTCGTGAACTCTTTGGACTATCTTTGGATTTACTTTGATTGCCATTACATCTCTATATCTTTGGACTATTCTTTATTCTAAATAAAAGTACATTTATTGCATCTGCCTGGTGTGTGTGATCTGGGGGGCTGCCGTGATCTGAGGTGCAACATGCAGTTTAAAATTGAATTATATAATCAGTGTAGGCTGCATCGAAACTAGTTGCTAAACAAAGGGATTTAATTCTTTGAATGAAAGGGGCTGGTTTTGTTATGGTATTCTGCAGTTCACAAAATGTCAAGACTTGGCTTTGAAATTGGCCCTCACTGGGAGGAGCACAGAGGCGCACAGATAAAGACTGGGAACCCTTAAAACTAATTTGTTTCAAAAGAAGAAAACTTTTTATGAGAAAGTCAATCATGTCTCACTTTCTCTCTGGCTTCTCAATGTTGCTGAAAATAGCTGTCTTTATTTTTAAGTGCAGGCATGAAACACACTTGCCTCTTGCCTTGCCTGCCTTGTTTCACCTGCCTCTACACACTCACCTATCTCCACAGGGCCGTGGCCAGGATTTTGTTTCGGAGGGGGCTGAGTTTGGTTCAGGGGGGACTGAGACTGGGTGGAAGAGGGTCTACCTAGCAAATCTTTTGTATTGTTATCCATAACCCCATTAATGTGGGATATAATGAGCATGGTGATCACATTTTTGCTTTCTCAAAACATGCCTTACAATTTTTGCTTTCTCAAAAGTTACAATATAAAAATAGATAGCAACTATCATCAATAAGAGAGAACACACAAGTTAGGAGGCTGTGCCAGTTGATTTTGCCTCGGCACACAGGGAAGAATTCTCCCCATTCCTCTAGCCATTTTCCAATTAATGGTGTGCAAACTACTTTGAACTCAATTTGCAGTAGTTGAAGTAAATGGCGAACAAAGGAGGAAAGTGGGAGGAGGACAGAGAAACTGAGACATTGATAAAGCAGAAAAATTGGATGATTTCAAGACAATTAGGAGATATATGGGACTTCATCACATGGAGGTCCTTAAGGCAGGGCACAGTGGAGGCATCTGTCAGGCAGCAGAGTAAATGGTTGGACAGTGCCCCGCATCGACTTCTTACCATTCCATACTGGAATGCTTTCAGCCCCGGCTTGATCGCACTCTCTCCCCAGCTTTCTCTATGAAAACATGAGTAATTGTATCTGCAGTCAAGGGACTGCCACTTAGCATGCTGCCAAGACACTGCATGCACAGAGCCGACACAGAGCCCCGCCAGAAGTAGCCCTCTGTCATGTGATGGGCTTTACCGTGGCTGCATCTCGCTAGTGTCCTAGAAAGGTGCTGAAAGCCCATGTAGTGAGTGAAAGGGCCAAGCTGTACTGAGATGATATAGTATTTATTTATTTACATCATTTATATTCTGCCCTTCTGACCCCGCAGGGGACTCAGGGCAGATCACAATGCACATATACAGGCAAACATTCAATGCCATAGACATACAACATATATAGACAGACAACGAGCTACACAATTGGTCGAGAGCTCACCCCGACCTGGGCAGGCCTCAAACTCATGACCTTCTGGTCCAGCCAGCTGCACCACATTCCCGGTAGGTCAGCTGATTGTATTTATTTGAAAAACATTTATATGCTGTGGCCGGTCTTAGGATAGTAGGCATTGGGTCAGAGCAAAGCACCATTCAGTAGACTCTTCTAAATTCTGGAGTCTCTGAACACTACACACGCCATACACACAATATTCCCTCTATACTGTTGCTGATTACATTAGACTCGAAGGGCCAGATAGATGAGCTCTGTCCATGCCGTTAAGCCTGTAACAATTTCTTCCTTGGAAAGAGAATGTATTCCCATCAGACATCTAAAGCATCAAGGTTTCTTTCCTAGCAAAAAGTAATAGTTTTACATGTTCGGGGTTAACTAATTTTGTATTCAGAGAGCTGTGGATGATCAAAGAAGCTTTTTAAATGGACCTGCCCATATTGGATTGGATTTGTGAGATAAGTTAAGGAAAAGGCAGTTGTGTAATTTGCACACAAAGTGGTCAGAATTGATCTAAAACAAACCTTTAACTTTCCAACTGGTTTAAATGGGGAGAAAGACCATTGGATAATTACATCATTTAGCACATTGATTGTCCAAAAGTCAATTCTAATGATTTCAGAAATGGAGGGCATTGTGCTCTCCTCATTTTTAAGGGAAGGTTTTTGTTCAGCAAAGAATCATAAATGGTGGATTTTTAAAACAAGACAATATGGAATGGCTAAGGAAAACAAAAGTTTCATTACAGCAAACAAGGTTTATTTCACAAAACCAAAGCCAAACAAAACCAAATCAATGGGATATAATTAAAGGAACCACTTATCTCTCCTTATAAAGAAAGTAAAGTAAAGTAAGAAGGGGGAGGGTTCCTTTGTATCGAACTGAATGTGAAACCATATGAATGGTTTTTGTCATTAGTTTAAAAATATAACATATACAGAACAATTAAATGAGACTATGGAGGTATAGTGTTGAAGTCTCATAAATAACTTTGGAAGAGCTATGTTAAAATAGATACTCAGCCTTAAGGTAAGTTCATTGCTTCTCATCCAGCTCAGTACTTCTAAAGACAAAATGGGATAATACACTGAGCTACTTTGAGGAAGGAAGCTATATAGAAATGATTATTAATAATTACTACATTTTGTGTCCTATTGCATTTATTCTATAAAAACATAACTGTACCTAAACTATTTTTAGATGGCATTTTAACAACTATTTATTTATTTACTATCCTTCTATACCACCCCTCTCAGCCCGAAGGTGACTCAAGGCGGTGAACAAACGGCAGCAAGTGCCCACAGACAAAATACATCATAATATGATAAAACCATAAGCTCGTGTAATTACATATTTTTGAGAAGCCAAAATGAAACGCCTCCTGTAACACTCACATTTTTACTACCAAAAGAAGCATAGTAACTAAGAACCTAAGGCAGAAGTACCCTATTTATGGCAGGAAAGCAATCTTTGATTTGTAGAATCTATCCCATTGAACTCAAGAGGGTGTAGTTCTTAGTATGGACTCACAAAATGCCCTGCGTATTTCTTCCAATGCCTCCCTTTCTTTCTTGATGAGCTCCAAGCTTATATTCACTCTTTTCTATAGGGAGGCCTTTATTTCTCCCATATTTCTTCTACAATCGTTTGTAAAAATGGATCTCAAAATGAGGAACAAATGAATTGCCATTCTGCCCTTTCTCCCAAATCCAAAAACCATATGGAGCCTTCTCAGGAGTCTGGCTCCAAGTTTGCAAAGGAACCATCCATTTCCCCATACTTACACCATCACTATAAGAGGGGATCAGTCTCAACCATCTCTCCTTTGTCACAAAGGTTCCAAGCCCAGCAGAAACCAGAAAACCCATTTGCTTATCTCCTCACCCCTTTGTCTTATCTTTGGAGCCCATCAGAGTACCTAAACACCTATTATCCCTGAATTCTAGGCTCCATCAGGTTGCATGGGAATCCCATTAATCTAGACTTGGGGACTGTGTCCTTAAGGAATAATCCTCTCAAACGCCCATTATCTACTGCCATGCCCACATTCCTTTCCAAAATTCTCCCAGGTAGATGGACACACCAAGTTTCAAATTCGACCAATGACAATATATTGAAATTCCCACCAGACCACTTAGCCAATCAGCTACAATGATTCACGAACCTTTAACTTTCAAGCCAATCCATGGCCAGGCACAAAGGAGCCTCCACATCCAATGAAACCATTGGTCTTTAAACTTTGCTAATTGCCTCTATTCTTCATGGTTCTAAATGTGTGTAACTTTTCTACAAAATATTCCAGTTTGGGTTTGAGGGACATGTTGAATTTGAGAACTGTCCTCAGTGTCCACTCTGGTCAGAGCTGAATAAACTGATTTCTGTTCTGGCTTTGACTCCTGCTATGTGAATCTGTTTGGGTTGATTTGGGGCTATCGCATACCAGGAAAAAACCCGAGATTTTGAACAACACTCTCATTTTCATTATGGTTCATATCAGCCCATATCCCTCTAAATTAGTTCATGATGATAAATACAACCATGTGAATGAGTTGTATTTAACATGTCCTCTTGTATCCCATTCTTTTTCCATTCAACCCCACATGAATCCCTTTGTGGTCTTCTGACAATCCACATTTCCATCCCGCTTGCCAATAGTGCCATCTTTTGCCTCCAAGGAAATAAAGAAAATAGAAAAAGACAGGCAAAGAAGGGAGAGCAAAAAGATAAATGGCAAAAGTTATAATACAGGAAGGACGTGCTGCAGAAAAGGTATTACCCTATTATGCTAAGAAACAAATGGAGTCACTGGAAATCCTACATTTTTCATCTTATCAACTTGGAAATACATGGATATTCATGGCCGTTACACCTAACATTGTAGAAAAGAGAAAAGATATATATATTTGCTTTGAAATTCATCAGATAACACCAGTAAATCACATGTCAACATCTCTTTTTAAAAAGTGAGGCTTTCAAAACCGGCTTCTTTTGCTTATGCTAACCTGCATAAAACAAAATAGATGAAATAAACATTACTGCTCAATCACTGAGACAAAATACCACCACAAAAGATTGTTTGGTTTAAAAAATACGATTGTTGTGACTTGAAAATGCATTTTTGTGGCAATTTTATTACAAAGTATCCTATCAAACAGTATTTTTTATAAAATATAGCTAACACAATGGATTGCTTAAGAACTAGGGATGTTATTGGCATATCAGGAATTGCAAGAGAGGATTAAGCTGGGTTTGTTAGTTTGTTTAATTGACTAACCCCATAATCCTAGGCATGTCTGCACAGTAGTACAGTGTGTCCATAAAGTCTCTTTACCATTGCATAATCTACAGGAATAGAGGGGGATTACTAACAAGTAAACTATGTAGGATTGCATCCTAATAGGTAGAAAAAACATACAAGTAGTCTCTGAGATAGAAATACCTGACTTGGATATGACTCATAGTTAAGAACAGGGGTGAAACAACAGGAAGTGAGAGAAATCTCTCCCTGGGAAAGGAAATTCACTCCTGGAAGAGTTATCATGGGGAAATGGTATCTCCACTGAAGCTTGATCACCAATCCTTGTTTTTACAACAAGCCAAATCTTTCAAAATCCAATTCTCATATGGATAGAAAGAGAAATCTTCTGAACAGGGGCACAGACAGTAAAATAAACACCACAGGAGTGTTAACCCTTGCCTATGCTATCCAAAGCTATCTATCTATAGATAATATGTATAATAATGTGTGTGTATATATAATATGTATATATAATATGTGTGTATATGTAATATGTGTATGTGTGTGTATACACACACACACACACACCTGTTCTCGCTCCCGCCAACTTCTCAAATGCAGTTGGTGGGGACGAGAGAGAGGGCCTTCTCGGTGGTGGCTCCCCATCTGTGGAATGCGCTTCCAAGTGACATACGATCAACCCCATCCCTCCTGGCATTCAGGAAAAAAGTGAAATCGTGGCTCTAGGACCAGGCTTTTGCACATTAGCACAATGCAGCAGTTTGGATTGGAATTGAAATTGGTAAGTTGATGGTTATGGCTCAATGTTTATGTGGTGGACGGAACTCTGTTTTAACTTACGTGTATGTGTATTACGTGTCAATGCTAATTGTATTTTAATTCTGAATGTCTATGGTTTTATATTATATTTATATTGTGTTCGGCATCAAATTGTTGCCTTTTGTTAGGCCGCTCTGAGTCCCCCTTCGGGGGTTGAGAAGAGCAGGGTAGAAATTATGTAAATAAATAAATAAACTTACAAAGAAATTCAAGTTAAGAAAAAAAATTATAGAGAACCTTTTCTATTCGTAACTTGGGGACTGCCTGTATATGAGAAGTGCATCTCAGGGTCATTTAGAGTGAAGAAGACTGAGTCTGTTAGCGTGCACATGCATACTTTCACTGTGTTGTTCCAAAATACTGTATTTCTAGCAAGGAGGAAGAGAAAGAAAGGATGAGGACGAGAAGGGGGAGGAGGGGAGGCAACACCAGTCCAGTGTATACTAAATTATTTTAATCAGTGTGGTTCTGGTTGGGAAGAAGGATCTTTGTTTGAGTCAGAACATTTCTTGGTCCTTGTGGTCATCTTTTATTTCTAAGAGAAGCTGAGGGAGGTTTTTAAAGATTTGCAGAAAACTTGGATGTCAGGGAAACCATGATCATTAAGCTTATACAAATAAATATGCAATTTGTGATGTCACTTCATTCATTTATATTATCTCCCCCATCAAATTAGCTTGAATTTTTTGCAATCATATTGTGAGAGACATCTTAGAGCCCCCGACATTAAAACATCTGTTTAGGTCTTGAAGACTCAGGGCCATGGCTGACTTGATTTTTTGTATTTCATGTCTAAAGCATTGCATAAAATAGTTTATGTAAAGCTGATAAAATAAAGGGACCACAAGCTGCTAGATAGTTTTAGACCAAAATGGGCAGCAGCGACTACATTGTCTGTAGCTTTAAACAATTCTTCCTCTGTGCATGAGGCAAGGCATTGTGGGCAAGCATACAGATGCTGAGTTGTTTGTTCTGCTCCACAATCGCACAAAGTGGAGGATTTTCTAGGTAGTGCCATTTTGCCAGGTTGTCTTTTGATCTGCCAACTCCACTTCTGAATCTGTTCAGGGCCTTCCAAGTTGCCCATTCTTGGTGTGCTCATGGAGGAAGACCTTTGCGGGGACCGTCCAGTTGGAATTGCCTGATTTTGCTGCCCAGAGGGATAATCTTGCTGTTGCTGGAGGAACATTTAGAAGAATGGTGCTTCTCATGAAATTTTCTCTGGATTTAAATCTACTGAGAGGAAGCTGATAGCCATATAGTGGGTGGCTTTCACAGTGGCCAACTTATTCCTCTCAATCTATTGACCTATAATGCAGTCTTCCAGTTTTCTGTTATCTTCATCTTTATCACGCACCATACACTTTTCCAGTGAGACATGCCATTGTATGAGATAGCCAAGTTACAAAAGCCTCCGTTTAATTATTTATTTACTTTATATATATTCCGCTCTTCTCACCCCGAAGGGGACTCAGAACAGATTACAGGTACACATATTTAGCAGACAATCCCTGCCGTTTCCACATACAACATATAGACGAACAGAGGCAAACTCTGGCCACCAGGGGGAGCTGATGCACTCCTCATATCTCAGCGTTCCCAGCGTCCCTTGTTGTTCCTTCCGCATTCCTCAGTGTTCCTGGAGTTCTTTAATGGCCTCATAATTCAGTCAAAATTTGCCTCCCCACTTAATGTGGTACCTTTATCTCCTACTTGACAGATGCAGCTGTCTTTTGGGTTGGAAAGGTTGACAACAGGCTACACTTAAAGGTCGAGCACCCACCTCGACCCAGGCAGGCCTCGAACTCATGACCTACTGGTCAGAGAAATCTTATGCAGCTGACACTTAGCCAGCTGTGCTACATTCCCGGTGCTTATATTCACTTCTAGTGAGAAATCAGGCTTGATCTGCCTAAGATGTTGTTTTTGTTTGTTTGCTTTGCTTTGCTTTATTTGTTGGTAGACATTTGTTAGGATTTGGATGTATTCTGCCTCTATAGCTTTAGGTAACTGAAATTGTCTTGTTACCTTAAGAAGTGAAAAAATAGAAAAATTACAGGTGTGATCAACCCTCCCAGGAGGTCAATTAGTCTTGGGGCATTTTTGGCAGCCCCTCACCCCCTCTTTCCAAATCCTACAAAGTGTTTCAGAAAAAATGGATGTCTACAATGCCCTCCAAATTCTGTGGAGCTGATTTCACTCCGGGATCATCTGGGATACAGCAGGATCTGCTGCAGTACATTGAAGGGCTTAACTTGAACTTCTCTGTGACTTTTTTTAATGAGCCGTATACCCTGTAAACCTGTGCTGAAGTCCATTGTTGGCATGTGTTTTGAATTGTCTTGAAGTTGCATTACAGTGTCTGTGTAGCTGTGCCTCAAGTAGACATGAATATGATTGCACTCTTAAATAAAAAGGCTGAAAACGTTACTGTTTCACAAAAATTGTTTTTCTCTTGCAGCATGGATGTGTTTTTGAAGACTGAAAGACTTCTGAATCCTCTTCAGATACAATCATATCTTTTCTCCAGCATTTTTGTGAAAGTTAATTAATGTTATGGTTTTCATATAAGTTACTACTTGATTCTTGTACATATTTTCCTTTATTTTCCTTAAAACAATTTTTTTCATTCTCAATCTTGAAAAAGAACAATTGGCTTTGGATCTACTTGACACTGTTTGGAAAACCGACTAACAGGGTGTTCACTTTTACCAGGCCATTAATTGATAACACTTAATTAATCTGCCATGTGAGAGATCAAATGAAGATTATGTCCCAGCACTAGTAACACATATTGACTTTGTTATTCCAATTATGTGTCTGACCAGACTAGCCCAGACTTAACCTTTGAATCACCCTCAGCTCACAACTAGATCTGCTCCCGGGGATCTGACCTGAAAGACCTTGACACTGCCAGAGTGCCATATTCCTCCCTTCTAAATTCTTTCCCCTTCCATCTGCCACATCTTGGGGTTCACATTGTCGTTTACAATTATGTGCATCTTCTAAACACAATGCTAAGATAAGGGCTTAATCATTAGCTCTATGCCCTGGTCACAATTAACTATTTTACAAACCTGACATGGTGTTTCCCCCCGCTTTGTTGTTTTTAAGGAAAATGTTAGGCAAAGAGCACTTTGTTTAAACTAAAGAAATAAAGTCTTCCAATAAAAAGAAGACAAATTGTCCATATTCAATTATTTATCCATCTAATTAGTGTCTATTTCTCTACATTTGTTTCTGCTGGAATGGTGAATAACCTCGTGTAGTGTTTTGATGCAATTAAACCACTAAAATGTAATTAAAATACATTTGTTTTTATATTTCATTTGCATATTACTTTTTTAAAGGGAAGGGGCAATTCTGATTCTCTCTGTGTTGTTTGTTTCTATTATCCCAGCAGCCCAACTAGTATATTAAAGTTTAATGCAATATATAAACATTATTGCATGCTTGTAACATATTTATCTAGACCACAGTTGTGTAAGTAAGACAGAGACTGCAATCCTCTGCTCTTGGAGGTACATCTAGGACTACAAAAAACAGACTTCCTTTGAAATAGAGCAATTTAAAATGGCTGCGGATAGTAAGAGCTGAGCAGCAGATAGTGAAACCTCAGTATGGATACCGAGTTCCAATACGTGGGTACTGGTGATGGGCCGCTCCATAGGTCTGTGCATCTGGTGAGATGAAGAAGCCCAATATTCCTGAATAAATCTCACCAAGTTGAAGAAGAAGCCACCAAGGTAGTTGAATAAGTCAAACGAAGTGATGCCAGCTCATGGTTATCCAAAGTAAGCTGGGAAACCGTACATTGCAAAACAGATATTTTTATACACAGTAACCCTTTGAAATTCCCACTCCTGCCCAGCTGTACCTGGCTTCACCATGATTGTCTGGGCTCCAATGACATAGGAATATCTGTGGGAGGATTCCCCGCTGAGGCGGGATAGCAGCGCCCACAAGCCAATAGGAGAGCATTCCCCACTCTTGATGCAGATTCCCGCTCTCCAGTGTCTGATGAGGGGCTGGCAGGTCCATGAGACAAAGGTGCTGAAATTAGTTCTGAATGGATTATCAGGTCCCAGCAGACGGACAAACAAAGGGGCCATCAGGTCCTAAGTAGTTTATTGTTAAGATGATTGAAATATGAGTTCCTATCAAATGGGTCCAATGCCTCTGGCGTTGCTGTCCAGTAAGTCCAAAGCAGAAATATTGTCCATCCTGATAGGATTATGTGGTAAGTTCCTGAGAAGGAGGACATGCTATTGTGTGACCTGTGGAACTCTCAGCTGTGATGTAAATCATCCTAACATTATATTTCACCATGGGGGGCTCTGTCCTCAACAACACCTTCAATGAGATCTTTGATGAAGCCAGCTTTCCTCTCTCCTCCAACCTTTGGGAATGAGGCTGTGGGCAGGAAGAGAAACAATAGACAGCAACTACAGCGTTCATACTGAAGGAAATTTTTCACTCAGGCTGTATCTAAGCCCCGATGCTTACAATATAAAGTGATTTTCCATAAAAGCCATGGTTAGAGATGGCTGAGTAAAAATAACTCTAACATTTCTTATCTGCCAGCAATAACTTAGCAGTAAATTTGGAGAATACAAATCAGAATGCCCCCTTGCCCTTAAAATTTCACCCCAAATCCCATTATTTATATTTCTGTTACCAATACAGTAGAGGCTCGCTTATCCAACCTTCGCTCATCCAACATTCTGTATTATCCAACACAGTCTGCCTTCTGCCTGGATCCACAGCTGTTTCAATATATTGGATTGCTTTAGTGCTAAATTCGCAAATACAGTAATTACTACATAACATGACCATGTATTGAACTGCTTTTTCTGTCGATTTGTTGTAAAACATGGTGTTTTGGTGCTTAACTTGTAAAATCCTAATATAATTTGATGTTTAATAGTCTTTTCCTTAATCCATCCTTATTATCCAACATTTTTGCTTATCCGACATTCTGCCAGCCTGTTTATGTTGGATAAGTGAGACTTTACAGTAGATCCTTTCCCATTGTCTTACAAAACTGTAAATATTGTCTAAGAATCCTTCATGTGTTGGTTTTACTTTTACTTTGCTTTCTTGATCTTCTCATCTATCCCAATAACTCACTTGCTCAACTGGGATCTCCACAAGTGCTGCAGAGGCTGGGGAAGGCAGCCAATGTCAGGTCAGATGGTCACTTGAAAGTGTCCCAGATCCCCAGCAGAGCTCAGCGCGCAGCTTCAAGTATCATGCAGCTCCCCTCACCCTGTTCCCAACAGCAAAGTTTCAAACTGACCTCTACTCAGCTGGCAGGTTTTATCAGTTGGTTGACACAGCCAGATAGAAGTGCCAAGTTTGAACTTCCACCACAAAGCTAGTTCTGCCCAGATTATTTCATCGTCAGCAAGTAATCCCAGCATATGAAGATGTAGGAAAGATATTCAAGGAAAGCCAGGCTGCTTTCCATGGCAACCAATTGATAAAAGCTACTCCCCTCCATTCATGGCTGATGGCTGACTCCTTTACTATGAGCACTTATTTTGGCTCTTCCTTTGGCTTTCATAGTCATTTTAACCACTAAATAATATTATCTTGGCTATTTCAAACTAAGTCTGTTCTACCTTCATTCTAAGGCTGACATTCAGTTTATGGCATATCTATGCATAACTTGCTCTATACTTATTTTTATTTATTTTTTTATATTTATATATCTATATATATATATAGTTGAGAAGGGCGATATATCTATATCTATCTATCTATCTATCTATATATCACCCTTCTCAACTCCGAAGGAGACTCAGAGCGGCTCACAAGCAAATGCAAATACAATGAACTATATTATTGCCACAGTACAGCATCAATATTACATATCACATTGTACTATAACAATATCACATTGAACTATAACAATTATATCGCAATATTATTAGTAATATTGCATGTAACACAAAATATATAGTTATAGCATCATATTATTATTACTAGTAGAATTTTATTGCATTACAACATTATCAATATTATATACTGTATACACACAATATACTATACCATACTATATTATACTATAATATCAAATACAACATACTATGTCATTGTTACATAAGAAGTATGAGAAGTAAATTATGTATCATAGCACAACAGACAAATTCTGGAGGGAGTGGTAGGAGTGGGGCTGCACATAAAGTAATACTTCACATTGCGCATTACAGTTTTGCATCATGCATTGTGATTGTACATAGCAATTTCACATTACAATCATATGTTACCCAGTGTGTTCCATGATGTTGCTATTCTGCATGAGGGTTGCATAATGCTGGCACAGAGTATTTTTGCACATAGATACCTCTGCTACACTGAATGGAAATTGGATTGCAATCCAAGGAGGCAAGTTTCTGTAGTTAGGTGACACAGATTTCTACTCTGTGTGTATTATGACAAATGTTATCAACACCCATAGGTTAAAATTCTAATTTTACCAATTTGAACAAATAATACAAAATGGAAGGGCTGTAGAGGAGCATGAAAATTTGAAAGGAATAACTAGTAAAGTATATAAGATGAAGCCAGCTTTCAAATAAAGGAAGGAAAAACAAAAATAACATCATCAAGGAGGTCTGGGAAGAAGATTTAGGGATAAAAATAAATGAAACCGAGTGGCAACAGTTATGGAGACCAAGACATTTTAAAAAAATATATCCATACGGGTAAAAGAAAATTATTATAAGTTAATATGGAAATGGTACCTAACACCAGTAAGTATAGCAAATATAAATAAAAACTACTCAAAACATTGCTGGAGAGGATGTCAAGAATCAGGAACATATATACATATATGGTGGCAATGTAAATACGTAAATAATTTTTGGGGAAAAGTATTTCGAGAAATAGAAGATATAATGAACATTAAAACAGAAAGAGGTCCTAATGTAGCTTTATTATCATTACTAGCTTGGGGACCCGGCGCTGCCCGGGTTTTTGAGAAAGGCATTTTGTGCCAAGATTGGTCCTTATCAGTTGTTTATGTGGCTTGCAGTGGTATCGGGAAGTGTGGGAAGGTGCTGGGAGTCCCATTGTCCACCCTCCTCCAAAGTGCACCAGGATGTTGAGTGGGTCATGGGGATTATGTGTGGCAAATTTTGTCTTGCTCAGTTATTGGATGAGGGTTGCAGCAGTCTTGGGAAGTGAGTGGAGGTACTTCAAGTCCCATCATCCGTGGTCCATCCTCCTCAATACTATACCAGGATGTAGAATGAGTCATGGGGGCTCTGTGTGCCAAGTTTGGTCTTGATCAGTCTTTGGATGAGGTTGGCAGCGGTCTTGTGAAGTGAGTGGAGGTACTTCAAGTCCCATCATCCATGGTCCACCCTCCTCCGAACTGCACCAGGATGTAAAGTGGATCATGGGGGCTTTGCGTGCCAAGTGTGGTCATGATCATGCACTGGATGAGGGTCGCAGCGGGATCTGTCTTAACACAGTATCACAGTAACTGAGGCCTAGTCGGGAAAAGCAAGTTTAGGAAGCCTGACTGGTATTTCAGTATTTCAGTAACTTTGGCTTAGTCATGATAATCTAGTTGAGGAAGTGTTACTGTCAATTCAGGCCATACACAGGATCCCATGATTGGCGGCCTAATCTGGAGTATTAAATTAAGGCAGCCTTACTGTTAACTCAGTCCTTGCATAGTAGCCCAGTAACTGAGGCCTAGTCCAGAAAATGAAGTTTAGGAAGCCTGACTGTTAATTCAGTCAGACCCTTTCAGGCCCTTTGTGGAGTAACTGAGGCCTAGTCCGGGAAAATCTTGTGTTTATTCAGTCAGGCCCTTACTTTTACCCTCTCTGGCAGCGTTCTCAGGAGGTGGGTGGAGGTACTTCAAGTCCCATCATCCATGGTTCATCCTATTTGATGTAGAATGGGTCAGGTGGGCTCTGTGTGTCTGCCTTGGGCCCTTTCCCTTCCTTTCTCTGCTGCCTAGGATTGTTGGAATGTTGAGACGCTGGCCATTCAGAGCCATTATGCAAATAATCCCACACTGGCAACCAATCGAAATGTTGCCACAAATTCCTCCGCACCTCCCACCCTCCGCACCTCCCGCCCTCTGCACCTCCCGCCCTCCGCTCCTGCCGCCTCAAACTTTCTTTTTAATTATATATATATGTATAGATAGATAGATATAATAATAAACAATTGAAAAAAGAAGATAAAGACGCAATAACAAACTTATTAACAATAGCAAGACTGCTTATAGCAAGGAAGTGGAAAAGAGAAATAAATATACAAATAGAGGAGTGGTACAAGGAAGTTTGGAAATTGGCAATAAATGATAAACTGACATGTATATTAAAAGTTAGAAGAGGTATATGGAAACAAAGTGATTTTGATGATGTATGGAGAAAATTTGTTGAAAACGATTTAGAAAGAAAGAAAGAAAAGGAAGAAAAAGAAAGAAAGAAAGATAGAAAGAAAGAAGGAAGGAGTTACCTCCACAAGAAGAATTGAAATTTTGGACAGATGATATGTAAAAGCTGTGGCTTGGGATGGGGGGAGCACAGTGGTGAGGGATAGATAATATGTATAAGCAGAAAAATAACACTAGATGTCAAATGGTAAAGTATGGTAGGTTGTATTGAATAATATGTATCTGCTGTAAAATAAACAATGTATAATAAATGTATTGAACCATGATAAAATAAAATAAAAATTTAAAATTCTATTTTTAATTTTCAAATGCAAATCCTGTCCCACTACTAGAACAAAAATATAACCACATCCCATGTGACCTAACGCTAGAAAAATTTTCTAACATGCAACAGAAAATGAGAAATCTAACACAATCCAACCACAGAAAAACCAAACGTTGGGTCAGAATGAAATGAGATGCTATCCCAACTTTTAATCCCTTTTAAAAATAGTAATTGCTCTTCCTTTCATCATCAGTATTAGTATGCACTATTCTCAAAGCCACTATTCTGACAGCAAATTTCAAAACAACACATCAATCTATTGAGGAAGAGGAGCTATTGCTGGGTAAGGTGGGTCACCCCTTCTGACTGCGAATGGGGTTATACTTATGGCTCTACTCAGAATGTGGTTGGTTATTCATTATTGATATATCTCGCCCTGAGAAAACCCGGTTTACGGGAGAAACGGATACCAACTTGGCCTGGGATTAGCAGCATATGCATTCCGTCGGCGTTTTGGCATTCCATCATCCACAATGAGGAGCATTATTTCTGTTCCTCCAACCCACTGAGACAACGCAACTGCATCTTCCTTTGTTCCCCCGACTTCGGGCATCATTATTTTCTACTACCTTACTACTACCCCTCATGCTGGATTACAAATAACCTGGCACCCTTTTGGATTGTAGCCGGTTGGACTTTTATTTGGCTTATACACCTGGTAGGACTGGAACTTGATCAGCTGCGTCTGATTTATGATTTATATGTAATGAAATGATTATTGATTACTCTTGTATGAAAGATTCAAAAGCTACACCTTTGTTGCATGATTTATATGTAATGAAATGATTATTGATTATGCTTGAATGAAATATTGAAAAGCTACACCATTGTTGCACCTTGTTGTTTTCACTAAGGTGAAAATAACCCCATTTCTGCTAATAGAAGCAGAATATGATCCATCTGTATCACCAAAAAAAATGGTTGGCAATAATATAACCCAACAAAAAATGCTTGTTATTTTGGTTTTATGCTTGTTCCTGGGGTTATTTAAGGCTCTGCTTCAAAAATGGCATTGTATAGTTTCTTAGATATTATTATCATGATGTTATGTGGGCGAGCAGATGGCAAATGGTAGATGGCATATGTCCTGTAACTCAAAAACTACACCTGAGAGAGGGAAACTGGTACTATTTTTGGAATCAGCACTGGAGGTCAAATATATACAGAAACAGGGCTAACAGGGATCAGGCTTTCAGAGAATAGCGCAGTGCAATAATATAATTGGAACATGTGCTATGAATATGTAACGGCCTTAGACTACGATTTTTGGATGGCATGATTTTAATATTGTATGTAATTTTTAAATATTTAACATGTATTAATTTTAATTCAACTGATTTTAAGCTTTATGTTTATGTGTGTTTAAGGCATCTAATAATTGCCATATGTAAGCTGCTTTGAGTCCCCCTAAAGTACCCCTTGGAGAAAGGCGGGGTATAAATAGGGCAAATAAATAAATAAATATCTGAATCACCAAAATGTGTGTTAGCCAATTTAATTATGCATTGTTGCACATTCCAACACAGTGGGAATTCCATAATCTACAACTTTAAAAAATCGAATATAGTGTTCCCTTGCTACTTTGCGGTTCGCTTATTGCAGACTCGCTGTTTTGCGGATTTCAAAAAATATTAATTTAAAATATATATCATGGTATTTTTGCTTTTTTGTGGAGTTTTGCCACCTCCTCTCTCCAAGGTGCTTTCCCTCTTCAGTCCTCCCCCCCTTCAGCCTTGAAAGGCCTTCCCTTCCTTTCCTTCGTTTTATTTTAAGTGTTTAACAACTTAAAATAGTGTATAACTACTAAAATAATGTATAAATATTAAAATAAATAGAGCATCCCTACATTGCGGTTTTTCATTTATTGCGGGAGATCCTGGAACCTAACCCCAGCAATAAGTCAGGGAACACTGTACTTTAAAAACACTACTGGCAATGTATTATGTGAGATAGCTTACACTTCTCTGTGTGTAAGACATAATCAAAAACATCTAAACAAAAATTAAAGAATTAGGAAAATGCAAAAAAACTTTTCAGGTTGGAAAACTTTAGTTTTCCCATATGTACCATTGAAGGCAGACTCAGACTCAATTATAGTTTTTCCTAAACTGAATTCTGCCTTTTCGGTGATTACAAGGACGGAAGCAGCTTCCTTTTCTCTAGGGTCGAACAGAGGGAAAGAGAAGGCTGAGCTCTGCTTTGCTCCTGAAATGAACTTGTCCCTGAGGCAACATGCTGAACCTCTGCTAGTTTTCTGCAATACTAAGTAATTTCTTCCAAGGATCGGTATCCACTGTCAGTCTTCCTTGTCTGAAAATGTCTTCGTGTGATGCCATTTTAAAGATATCTGCATTAATAGTATTAGATTTTCAAAGATAAAGTCTAGGTTCTTCAAATGCTGCAGCTGTTGTCCAAAACCCCAGGTCCTCCCAGCTATGATCAATGCCAATGAACACATGCAGCATAAAGGTAGGAACAGAAATCTTTATCCAGCAATGGCCAAAGTGGACGTAAGGGGACAAAGTAAAAAATCTCAAATCTGGCATTCCTACAAGTCACAAGCACATTTAAAAAATTGAAATTTTACAGATGTTAAAGAAAAGTGGAAAACATTGGTAATTGGCACAGTTTCAGAATCTGTGGTCCCCTTTGATGCAAGAGTTACCTGTTCCTGGTCACTGATTGGCTGAAAGTGTAAAGTTTCTTGAATCTCAGCTGCTGATTGGCAGAGGGGTCTGGCGGGAAATTTAATCAATTGTCATTGGTTGAATTTGAAGCCACCAGCTCTCTGGTGTGTCCACCTCTTTGAGGAAATAGGAGGGTCTGGGAATGGAATGTGGCCAAGATCAAAAGACAATGGGTGTTGACAGGATTATTAAAATAAATAGAGCATCCCTACATTGCAGTTTTTCAATTATTGTGGGAGGTTCTGGAACCCATAGTAGTCCCAGTTTTGGGATGATTGAGTTTCCAGTTACCCTGATGGGTTTAGAGATTAGAGACAATGAGCGATTGGGTGCTCCGATGGGCTCAAGAAATTTGACAAAGGGGTAAAAAGGTGGGTTACAGGGGTTTAAGTTTCTGTCAGCTGTGAGAAAAGGAAAATTGGCTTATGGTTGATCCCGATTTGTTGTGATGGTGTGTGAAGGGGTGGGGTAGGGGATGTGTGATGCTTATGCAACTAGGCCAGACCCCAGAGGAATGGCCTTGCGAGATTTTGGATTTGATACGTTTTGCTCGTCTTTGATTCTCCCCTTATAGCTGCGTGCCTTTTGTTGCCTGATTTGAAAATAGGAATAAAAACAAAATTGCATAGATTAACCCAGAAGAATCAAGAGAGGACCAAAGATTGAAGCGAACCTGAAGCTGGAAAGAGGGTTTTCTAGGGCTTTCCTATTTTTACAATTGCAAGCCCCAGCCCTCCTCCTTGTTCTTGCAAATACTGGAATGATCTTGAAGTGCAAATCACATTGATAGCTTATTAAATCCCCCTACATAAATGACGATTCATGCGGGAAAGGGAGCTGGGGTGGGGGAAGCATAGAAGTAATAATCCTCCCCCCAGTCCCATTTTGCTCCTTCTTTCACTCTGAGCCCATTAAAAACTAACATAATTTTTTCTCCGTTTCCCAGCCACTATTGATGCTCACAATGGAAAAGATACTGAAATCAGCAGGAGCCACACTGGGGATGTCAGACTTCGGAGCATTTGCTGCCTTGGGACCTGGGGGGAGAGTTGGGGGGTGGGGTGGGGAGGGCAGTAAATCAGTGCATGCTTGTCAACAGCTCCAAGCTGCGAAATTACTCGAGCGAAAATAACAAATGGCTGTCATTGTGGAGCCAAAAACCTGTGATTATAATTATCACATCCCCAGTGACCTTGCATAAACTTTAATCCCTCTCCAATGGAGCATTTAAATAGCCTGCATCTACTGGCAGGAGACCATGTCCCTTTCCCTGAGAATGCAAAGACCAGGAAAGAAACAAGGCACAAAAAATACCACCAGGCCTGCCTGGTGTCTTGCGGCCTCTATTAAGGGACAGTACATGGAAAGCCATCATCACTGTCATTTTAATTGATATTATATTGCCCCAACAAACTCAATATGCCTCACTCAATTGTCTCTGTTAAGTCTAGCTCGGCCATTTTAATCAGCTGAAAAGGTCAAACACTACCAAGTATTGACTGCATCATTTCAATATTACAACTATATCCAAACTGAGTAGGCAGAAATAATAAGTTCTCCCCATCACATTTCAAAATTGTAAAATAGCTTACAAAAAGGGGGGACAACATTTTTCAAAGTATGTATGTTTGGAGTTTAACACATGAAATGTAAACTGTTCACACTTAACATAATGTTGGTGTATAATTAAATCACTGTCGTTCCTTTTCAATACAGGTGTTAAAAGGAAATTTTAAAAACTGATAAAGAGGTTAATTTTCTCAAAATCATTTTCTGTTCACACATGCTTCCTTGTATGTATGTATGTATGTATGTATGTATGTACATATTTAAAGCATTTATACCTCACCCTTAAGAGTTTTTTTTCCAGTATTGGCATTAGGAAGATAGCAAAGAGAAGGGAGCAGAGGGGAGACTGCTAAAGTGGTGCTGGGTTGCAGCAGTGTCTAGAACAGTACATAATGCAATAAAGCTTGAGCTGGGAAGGAGCCAGCTTTTATTCTAGTTAGCCCTAATGTAGCCGTGTGTGCATGCTTACAACAGATAAGGTAAATGACAGATGTCTCCACAATCCCACACTAAGCAGCAAAACATAGAAAAGGGGGAGATTCACTTGCCTCATCATCTCCCCAGAATATTAAAGCCATACATCTAAAAGTCTGATCATCAAAATAAAAAGTATTAAAAAGGGAAAAGACTATAAAAGTTAAAAAAGATGGTAAAATAATGCATTTTGGAAAATTTTCTATGGTCCTTAGAAGGTTCAAAATGTTGTAAAAGGCTTACCTGATCTAGTTGTTTCATTTTGAATTACCGGTAGTTTTCCTTTTTGTAATGTGGGAAATTATCATTACTTACGTAAAGGGCTGGCTGTGGCTGGCTACCCCAGTGCCTTGTTCATGGCAATCAGGCGAAAGTAATATTATTGGTTTTTTAAGCAGTTTGTGTTTTCTTGGTTTTGCAAAAGTTGCTTATTGCTATGTTGCCGTCTTTAGACTCCTTTGTAGATTCAATCAGTTTATTTTATATTTAGACGAAGACTGCTACAGACAGCTATTTTTGGATCCTTCGGCCATTTTGGCTAATGAGCAGCCGTGCATTGAGGGAAATGTAGTTTGACAGTAGGGCCTTTTACAATCTCTACCATTGGGGGCCTGGCCTTCACAAACTACAGTTAAAGATGGCTGTGATAAGCCATGCCCACCGCTTCCCTTTTTTGCAGTGTCGGCGGAAAGAATGAGATTTAAAAAAATTCCCTTGCCTTTACCAAAGTTGCTTAATGGTTGTGAAAATTTAAATAACCTTGGGAGACATCTGAACATTATAGAATATTGCTGGGGGGGGGGGAAAGATAAATGGTTCAAATTCGGATCCCCCCTCCCCCAATCTTTTCTGTATAGTTCAAAACCCGCTTCGGATGTCCAAATTTGTATGCTTTTTACGAATTTTAATAATTTCTGAACGAACCTATCCAACCCTATTATGTATCTTGCCCCCCTCATGCCCTGTCCATGCATCTACCACATTCTACTCTCATGCAGTTTCTATGAACACACCCGTGCACACATAATCAACCCTCTACTTAGAAACTTACCAACTAGTCCAGTGAAGTTTTATGTGAAGTTTCTACTTGGTGACAACCTTCCCCACATGACCTTAGAAGTTGCCAAAATTCATTTTGAGACAGCCAGGATTAGACAATTCCCAGTTTTAGACACAGGCTGAAACATGCCGGCACCTCTTGTAGTCCTTTACAAGAGGACTACAAGAGGTGTTCATAGCTAATATGCATTTTAAGCACCTTTTAACTTTTGTAAATTTTACCCAACTGTGTGTTTAATCAACCATCAGTTGTTAACCACATTAAACCGCATACCTTGTACACCTAGGGTGCAGTAAGGATCCTTGGACCATAATAAAATGTTGTTGTTGTAAGTATTGATGTTAATTTCTGTTCTGTGTATTTTGATATATGCATTTTAATATAGTATATTAACATTAATACAGTGTTCCCTTACTTATTGCTGGAGTTAGGTTCCAGGACCTCCCGCAATAAGTAAAAAACCGCGATGTAGGGATACTCTATTTACTTTAATATTTATACATTATTTTAGTAGTTATACATTATTTAAAGTCTTTATAAACTTAAAATAAAGTGAAGGAAATGAAGGAAAGACCCTTCAAGGCTGGAGGGAGGGAGGACTGAAGAGGGAAAGCACCTCGGAGAGCGACAGCAGCAAAACCCCACAAAACAGCCAAAATACCATGATATATATTTTAAATTAATATTTTTTGAAATCTGCAAAACAGCGAGTCTGCAATAAGTGAACCACAAAGTAGTGAGGGAACACTGTATATGTATTTAATAGTGTTAGACTTTACCTTTCCATTTTAATTATGTTGCATTCCCCTTGAACCACGAGGAGAGGCAGGTAACAAATATATTATTATTATTTCTATTATTATTTTACTGACACAAAACACAGTATGTCACACCAAATGAGATCTATATGCTGGATTTAATATTTTAAAAATCACAATTCGAACATTTCCCAAGCATCTAAGACTGTGTGATGTATTTCCAAATGATGTGTGCAAATCCAAGTAAGGTGGTCTTTTGCAGTTGATAGATTGTGATTTTGTCAATGTTTATTGTTTCCAAATGCCGGCTGAGTTCTTTTGGCACGGCATGCAGTGTGCCAATGACCACTGGGATCACCTGTACAGGTTTATGCCAGAGCCTTTGCAGTTTGATTTTGAGGTCTTTATAACAGCTAAGTTTTTCCTGTTGTTTTTCCTCAATGCAGTATGGTGACATCAATAATCCTATTATTATTATTATTTAGTGGAAAATGCAGTCTATTCTCCTTCTAGGGAGAGATTGGATGGGCACCTTTTAGGAATGCTTTAGTAATGCATATTTTTATGCCAGGCGGTTGGACTAAATGCCCCTTGCAGCCTGTTCCAGCTCTTATGTTTCTGTAATTCTATCATTCTTGGACAGCTGGACATAGTGCTAATTATGAAATAAAAGCTACAAATCCTGCAACTTTTACTACTCTTTATTAAATGGAGGAAATAAATTTGTTTTTTTAAATACCCAAAATTGTTTTTCTATGTGTTTAATTCTTCCCATGCCTCCAAACACTTATATTCTTACACATTAGATGACTTGGTTCATGCAGAGGAGGATCTGTCATGGCAATCTGTTTTTATAGAGTCTCATCAAACTTCCTGTTTTAAAAAGCTATACACATTTAATTAGAAATACTTGAATCAAGCCCTGTCAAATCTGTTGGAATAAAGCTGTCATATTTAGAAAGCAGCCCAATCCTAATTTAAAGCCTTTAAGAATTAAACACTATGTTTTCTTTGAATTGATTGAAACAGTTGCATTGCCTTGGAAGCGATTTCCCCTTGATGCCATGATGGCTAATTCCCACTTAAATTTACCAATATGGTTTTAGCTGTAAAACAATGTTTTCAAATGTTAAAATGTATTTTGAAGGGTAAACCATAAAATCTGTCCATGTTGCAAAATCCAGTTCCCATTTAGATTTTAGGAGCATTTTTGGACATGTCAAAGACTGCCAGCCCCCAAAACAATAATGGCCAGGGTTATTCTGAGCCCGAAGAACTCTAGTTGCAATCAGATATGCAGTAGCAGTAGAGAGGCAAATCCCTGGTCTTTAAAATGAGCTCACACCATTTAATGTAGCATAAAACTGAGTAGCTACAAAACACACACTCCCAAGTATGGATTAAAGTGGTTACAAGAAAGTTGCAGGAAAGTCAGAGTTTAGCCTTTAATGCGATGCAGCAGATCCCAATATATCCCAGAGAGAAATCAATTCTTCAGAATGCAACGCACCCTTGCTGAAGCACTTTGTACAATTTGGAATATGAGATGATTTTCACTTTCCCCTTTTTCCTTCCGATACCTCTGGAATGCTGATGTGCACCTTTCCCAGAAATGGGGACACGGGGAGTGATTTTAATCCAGGTTCTGTGTTAATGTAATCACCTTCCTGACCTCATAACAGCTCCAAATCTGTCAATCTTACTACTCACACAGCAAAATCAGTTCCTTCCAAACAAGCTCCAAACTGACTGAATTGTTTAGTGTATATGTGCCTTATGTCACTTGCAATTAGCTCTTATAATCTTAAAAATGTTTCATTTGATCATATCAGCAAAATCCCATGACAGTTAGATAGATTAAACAATAGGTTAAACAATAGGAAAATAACAATGAAATCACCCCTGACAGATGGCCATACAGTCTCCAAAGAAGGCGCTTTTACCACACTCCAAGTCAGAGAGAACAGTTCTTAAACTCAGGAATTTCTTCCTAATGTTCAGGTGGAATCTTCTTCCCTGTAATTTGAACCCATTGCTCTGAGTCCTAATCTCCAGGGCAGCAGAAAACAAGCCTGCTCATTTTTCCTTATGATATCCTTTGGAATATTTGTACAGGGCCCTCAAGATCTGTTTCACATGACTGTTGTCAAGTAGTAGATGTTTTTTAAGGCAGAATTTTCATGAGATTTCACATATGGAGCCAGAAGCAATGGTTACCCACCTCAACATCTGATCTGTGCCTGCAAATACAGTAAAAGGCAGCCCCATACATTCCAATTATATGCATTTGAACATATTTCTGATGTTTGAAAGTAACCAGAAGGTAATGCCACACTTTAACTGAATACTTTTGGCAGGCTTCTTTCATATAAATTGTATTGATTTGGAGTCACATTATTATTGACAGCTATTCAGTTGCCCTCAACAAAATGAAGCTTTGAAAGCAGCATGCATTTTCTTTTGCACTACAAACTTTCAGGCTGAAGTGAGTTGGCAAACTGCAGTACTTTTTATATAGTCTATATATCCCTTAAGGTGCTTCACTTCGTTGAGCGGCATGGGAAACCTATTGTCCCATGCCCCGCATTACCCGTCTAGAGCTAAGGGCAATCAGATGGGGGCAAGCGTGGAGCGTACATGGCACACGTGGCTTCCCCCCCCCCCATGGATTCAAATGGCAGCATGGAAGTCCTTCCGTGTTGCCATGGTGGCTACATGTGCTGGCTCCAGCCTCCTTTAGCCACAGGGCCACGTCAGCATTGTTTGACGGGAGCCAGAGGGCTCAGTGTGTGACCAGAATTAAACCGGTGCATGCTGCCAATTTTACCCCCATGTGACGAGGTCAACTCGTAAAAGATATACTTTTCAGACAAAAATCGAAGCAAATTAGAACGTCATATCAGGAGAAATCATAATGTCTTTATCCTTGAGATTAACATACACGAAGAAAAGGATATTTGCTGGATTTGCATTGTTTATCATAGGGACAATTAAACGTTGCTCATGATATTTCCTTATTGAAGTAGGAATGATAACACGCTGGTTCCCATGATGGATCTGGCATGGATGTGTTTCCTGGGCAAACTGATTTATCATCTCTCATTCCAGCAGTACTTTCTTGCTTGCTCATTTCTCATCTTATTACTGTGAAGTTGTAATTAAAGTGGATCCTCCCACAGAGAAGAGTTCTCCCGGAGGATGAGCTCAGTTATAAATGTTTTTGTTCTTTTACTGAGACCCAGTATTTGGATGCTGCTTGATGAAATACATCACTTAGATGTTAACCTCAACGCAGATCTGTGAAATGGTAGAGTGGGATATCTGCGGAAAAGTTGTTAATTTCATTTTAAATATATCCAAAACTCCATTGATCCTTTTCTGATTTACAAAGCAGATAGCATAAGGGAGCTTCTGTGCTCTTCCTTTAAACAAGCCCAGAGATGCATGTAAACATGCTCCTTCCTATGCCAACTGTCTGATCCAAGGGAATTTGTTTTATGGATGAGTTATTGCTTAGTATTAACTTGCACGGCATTGTAAATATACCTGGCATTGTTCAGTGGTAGGTCAGAGCCAAACAGATAACAAGTCCATTCTCCAAATGGCTAACAGTCTACAGATGCCATCAATGACAAACTATGAGGCAGTACATAACATACATAATGTACGAACAAGTAGCTGTTAGAGTTTGATCCGTGGATATGTGGGCCTTTAGACAGTCTAAACAAGGAATTATAATGGAATTGCAGAGAATAAATAAAGCCACATTTTCTGCACTGGGCAGCTTCTCATTTGAACCTTGCTCCTTTGCTTCTTACCAGATACTTCTGCTACCTGACAAATCATTTCCATGACACAATAAATTTGTTATGGAACATTATCTCAGTCTCAGGAAGGTCAGGATATGCTAAAGGTCATGTATAGTAACTATTATCCTGTGACAAAGGAGCTCCCTAATCTAAAATGCAGTTTTAATATTAAATAACAGAGAGTTTGAAATAAGAGTTTTCAGAGAGTCAAAAATAAGAGTTTATGGACTGTAATTTTTGAAAGGGTGACAAGCATGCCTTCTTTGTGAGCTAGGGCTCTGAAAAATAAGATCCTTCCTGGAAATTGTATTTAGTTGTAAAGTTGTAACTGTGCTGGTATTCTTGGAAAGCACAAAGTGGCAGGTATTAGTATTTTAATTTGTAATAGGCTGGTCTACCATTATTCAGATTCACGGCTGTGTTCTTTAGTGCACAAGACAGACAAATGCCTGAGAAGACCTTTGGCAGCCACATCTGTGCCCTGAAACAGCAACTCCATGCCATATTTCCAATCCCCTGGTTTCATGCCTTCACTCTGCATGATTAGTTGAAGAAGAAGCAGGGTCACGAGTGAATGCATCATCTGGTGATGGCACACTAGTAGCTTTATAACCCATGCATTCATTCTTATGATCTTATTCTGAATCCTACTATCAGTTGAGGCATGTCAGTGGAAATGAGGTACAAGACATTCACACTGAATAATTGTAATGTAATATTCCATTTCAACTGCCATGACAATGTCATCTTGGGGGTTGTAGTTGGGGACCAATAGAGCTCTTTGACTCAGAATGCTAAATACCATTCTAAATGCCCCTTTTCTAAACTGCAAATCCCAGGATTCCATAGGATATTTCAATGGCAGGTTAAGTAGAATCACAGAACTATAATTGTGTAGTGCGAATGACCCCCTCGGACTTTTTCAACTGAGGAGCTCTCTGGCATTACTTCGTGAATGAAGATTCTTAGGAAGAACTCATCCCATGCATTTTACAAGCACTTTGGAAGTTGGATGTGTCCTTCAAGCCTGTGGATTTTTCTGGGGGAGCACAGCATGCACAGAACTGGCATAACCCTTTAAACCAAAGGTTCGTCTGCCGGGGAATAACAAGCTTGGACAGTGGCAGCGAGATCCTCAAGTCGTAGGTTTGATTAGAGTTTCCTTCTCTTAGATGGTTGACCTTACAGGGTTAAATGAGCACCATCTCCCCGGGTTTGAATTTAGAGTTTTCCTTCTCCTAGGATGGTTGCCAAAAGGCTAGAGAGCCCATCCTGCCCATTGACGCTCTTTGCCAGACCCTTCAGTTGTGACCTGTCTGGCATGGGAGGCCCTACCGGTGGCTATTACGCCACCGCCAGCATAGCTAACAACTTCATTAGGGTACGCAAGCCTCTCCCCTGCGACAAGAGGGCGCCAATGGAGAGGACTGAGGAGCTAATAGAGTGGAAATACAGGCCATATGATTTCCCTGCTATAGTAGTGTAAAAACAGCCTCCTACCTTACCTTATTTTCTTTTCAAGCAAGTCATATTTTTGCAAGATATGTACATAGCACAAGAATCTCAGTTTAGTCATCTTCAAGGTGTTATGCGATTTCAGCAAGAACCATAGTTTCGGAGCCCAATGTCTCAAGCTTTCCAAAAGTCCACATGAGACACAGACGGGTTGAAGGCAAAATCAGAGGATTTATTCTCAATGACCAAAGGGGATGTCAGCTGAGATAGCACTCCAAAGAACGGACATACTGTGATTGCGAATACATGGCATACTTATTGTATTTTGATAGCTATTCAAGACAACTGTGCTGGCTCCTGATTGGTCCAGGAAGCGTCCGGCTAGAATCCACTCCCTGGTTGGTCTGGGACTCTATCCAACACCATTACTGGTTGGTCCCTGACATGTTAGGAAAGTTCAATGAACTGTCATTAGATTATGTTGAAGATTTTGTCCATTTATTGATCCATCCATGAGAGGTGTGCAAATGGAAAGGAATGCTGTGGGACAAGCACTAATGAGCTGAAATGGGTTTTGATATCCCAGCTCCAGTCAATACAATGGATGCCAGTCCAGAAAAAGGCTGCTTAGAATGTTGGCCATTTCAATGGGAGCCCTAGGAAGGGGCCCTGATTGGTGACAGAGATAAGGCAAAGTTCCCAGGAATAAATCAGATCATATTAGGGTAAAAATAGAAAGGACCCATAGACTCTTGTGCAAACCCATGGTGTGTCCCTAGAGTCTTCCTGGGGCATTGTGAGAGGATTATGATAACTAGGAATTTACATCCTGAGGTCTGAAGTGTGGTTTATTGGAATGCTGGCTGGCTGTTGATACAGAGGGACTATATCTCCCCTCTCCTGATCGGGGCTTTCCGATGTGAGCAGAATTCTGGGAAATGTAGTTTAGGACAAGGCCTTCTGCATTCTCTGCCATAGGGCTCCTCGCCTTCCCATACATTTCCCAGAGTTCTGTGCTTTCTTTCCCAGTGAACTCCACTTTCTCCCTGCTTTCTCTCTCCTAATAGCGAGAGGCCATTAATCTAAAGAGGAAAGGCAGCCTTTTTGACTTGGCTTTGCTTCCTTGCACCGAAAATAATACTGACTTTGGGAGGCTTACGAGATTTACAAAATGCAAATGAAAAAGTATTGGGTAAGATTTTGGTGCGTGCCACACCCACATGTCAGATAAATTGGTAAATACGAATGTAACAGATTTGATATGACTTACGATGCACACCCTAAGTTGCAGTCTAATGTTAGGAGGGCCATACAGTTCCCTGATGTAATACAGTACCAGAGTGCTGCCACATGCTTTATGAATCTCTTTGCCTTGGGAAACTCTTTACAAATATCTGTAGCTGAAGTCATCTGCCATCATTCAAAGAATGATGTATGAGTATGCAGAGAATAATAGCATATTAGGACTTGGCTTTTAAACTGTTACAAGGCATTAACAGGCTCTCTGCTTGTTTTCCTCCTGTTATTATTGTCACAGCAACATGAGTAAAGGCAAGCTGTGAGCACTGAAGCCAAATTTGTGAGTACTTGGCAACTTCCACACCATTAAAAGTTGAATAAAGAAATTTGGGGACGTTTGTCTTTGTGTAAAATTTAATAATCAATAATAAAACTTTATTTATATCCCACCCTATCTCCCCAAGGGGACTTGGGGCAGTTAACAACAAATATCAGCAAATATTCAATGCCATAAAAACTAGACCTAAACATAATAATGCACCCCACCCTAAACCCAAAACAAACCACATCTCTGTCAAAGTAACAAGATGGTGCAATTATGGATTGCCATAGCAGTACTAAAGCCTTAATGTGGAGTAAGTGGAGTAAGTGGGATAAAGACTGATGCAAAACTGGGCCTCATTTGTAATTAAAATAGTACAATTGTGGCAGAACAGCAGATACATGTAATAAAGTACAGGATTATTAAATTGGTACTGTTAATAGTCTGGTGAAGCCACATTAGTTGTTTTGTATATGGATGAAACAATGTGGGACTGCCTTATAGACCATGTTCCTTGCAAATGGGAGCGTTTCTACTAATATTTGCATGACCCTATATTTCCCTTTGACTTTACCACCATATTTACAGCCAGTGATTGTTCCATTTTCCCACGATACCTTGGTTAGCTCTTTAAATGCTGTTTCTTCTTAATGGCATGAAGGAAACTGGGGGTTGAGCAGTGTTTACATCACTTTCCAAGCCTTATAACCTTTCCCACTTTTAAAAGGTAGTTAGAGCAGGAAACAAACAAAAATGAGAAACGTCTACCCTGACTGGTTTCCTGGCAAACATGTCCGCTAATGTTTAAAAGGAAAAGTCAAGTTCATACATACAGCAAACTCTCTAAATGGCCCAGAGCTCTACCTTAGTTTGCTGTTCCTACTTTTCTATTCCCATTTTCACTCTCCGTCTGTCTTCATTAAGCTGCTGGCACTTTGCTGGGATTAGTGAGCTAGTTTCCATGGTTTCTAATTTTCACTTTCTATCTTTCTTTGCTTAACTCATTAAATTGCTCATTACTTCACTGCATTTTACAGGAGACATATTTATTGTATTAGTTACACAATGGCTGGATTAGTAAATGATAGGCAGTTTGCAATTTGAAAGAGTATACTTTAAGAATGAAGAGGAAATGCAAGATATATTGCTATTATCTACTAGGTGCAGCATAATCAGAAAAGAATGTGCTTGTAAGTATTTGTTCTTTATGATTGAAAAATGTATGATATCAACATATAGATGGATGGGAGTGGGTTGAGCTCAATTCTTCCTATACAGAAGCCAAAAACTTTCTCCTTTAAATGTTCATATGCTTGGAGAGTACCATGGTAAAGTACTATAATCTACAAAATCGAAGTTTAAAACATATTGGGTCAAATGCAATTTGAGATATATAATTTGTGTGTATATACACACACACACACACACAGGGAAAATAGAATTAAACTTGCCTCCCCTCAAATTCATTTGCCATATTGTATATATTTATTATTTATTTATTTATGACATTTTAGTCTGTCTTTCTGGAGTATAACAATAATAATAACTTTACTTTTATACCACCATCACCCCCCACCCCCACCCCACCCCGCCTCCATCTCCCCAAGGAGACCCAGGGTGGCTTCCAAAGGGACAAGCCTGAAAAAACACAGATTAAAACACAATGCAATAAAGTAAAATTTAAAAAATCAAAATATTAAATATATAATAAACACAACACAAGATCATAAAAGCAATCCATGAGCTGAACGGTAAAAATACTAATCTCAGAGGGCTAAGAGTTTGTGCAATAATTTCTGGTTAGGGCTAAGGGAAAGTGCAAAATCCGATAGAAGTTAGGGCTGGAAGGCTAATGTCATTTGGCATAAAAATGCCAAGGCTATAGGGCACAGGTCAGTACTAAAGTGTAGGATCTGATTGGTAAGTTGCAGTTATCTGGTGAACTGATTAGTCATAGGCACAATGGAACATCCACGTTTTTAGATCCTTGCAAAAGATGGGCAGGGTAAGTGTAAATCTAATCTCCCTAGAGAAAGAGTTCCAGAGCTGGGGGGCTGCCACTGAGAAGACCTTCTCCCTCGTCCTCACCAACCATTCCTGAGACGGTGGCGGAAGTGAAAGAAGGGCCTCCGCAGAAGATCTTAGAGCCCGCATTTGTTTGTAGGGAAAGATGCGATCACGAAGATGCGATCACGAAGATAGGCAGGTCCTATAGATGATAACCTGCACCTTGAATTGGGATTGGTAGTTTTATCGGCAGCCAGTAAATTTGTTTAAAAAGGGGGGTTGACTGCTCCCTGTAATGCTCCAGTTAGTAATCTGGCTGCCGACCTTTGCACCAACTGCAATTTCCGGGCTGTCTTCAAAGGAAGCCCCACGTAGAGCACATTACAGTAATCCAATCTTGAGGTAACTAAGGCATGGACCACCATGGCCAAGTCAGATTTCACGAGGTATGGGTGCAGCTGGCGCACGAGCTTTAATTATGCTAAGGCCCTCCCGGCCACTGCCAACACCTACAATACAAGGAGTATTGCCTTAATTCCAAATATTCACTGAATATTTATTGCATTGTCCTTATTGCTGAGCAAGCATATAACTTTACAATTATCAGGAACCATCATTTGCAGAGTGAATCTCTCTGGAATCTTTCAGACAACTGAATTATAGCACCCTGATTCTAATTTAACTGCCATGACTTTTCGTACAGAATTGGAATTGTAGTTTGGGGAGGCACCAGAGCTCTCTGGACAGGCATGTACCCGGGGGTGGGGGGGCTTGGGGGCTGAAGCGCCCCCCCCCCCCCTTGAAATTCTCAGGGTGGTCTGTGAAAAAGCCTTACTGGTACATTATTTAAACTGTTATGTGTATTCATATAATGATCTGATCACGATGCTCATTATATCCCATATGCATGGGGTTTTTGGGATAACAATAAAAAAGGTTTGCTATGGTAGACCCTCTCTCACCCAGACTCAGCCTCCCCCGAATCAAAATCCTGGGTACAGCCCTGTCTCTGGATGAGAATTCTAAATATAATGGCACAGTACCCAAACTATTTTTGTTCTGAATTTCAGGTGCTTCCTCCCATCATTCTGTTTTTGGGAAGATTCATCTCAAAAAGGAAACAGAACACAAGGTTCCAAATTATGAATCTGAATGCCCCTCCCCCCTAATCTCCCAGTATCTTCCCAAAAACAGAAAAGGGCGAGGGGGCGGGGGCTTGAAATTCAGAATGAAAACAGAATGGATTCACACACCCCTACTAAGTAAATACACCTCTAAACATCCCTCCCTAAACTACAAATCCCTTGATGTCACAGGGTGTTATCATAGCCGTAGAAGTAGAATGATAGTATTGTAATTGCATAGTGTGAAAGACCCCCCTCTAATTACACAGAGGAGAATTGTTGTGGAATATATTGCTTTGTAAATTAACAAACAAGTTGAGTTAGTTGATGCAGGATAAGAGTCCTGAATTGTTAGCTTCCCCACATTACTGCCCCTTGTCACTTTTCATTTTCACCCCTTGGTTTCCTTATTCTAATGAACACCTAGTAGGTATTCTTTAAACAGGTTCTCCTGACGCATTCTTCAAGCCAAGCTTACTTCTCACTAAAGAAGAAATGAAAATGTACACTATATTCCGAAGGAGGATATCCCTACACTTTTGGGTAGATTGCTTAGAAGAAAATGTCCTTAGGACTCATTTTAGAGAAGGGTGTTCCCTCTCAAGAAAATGGGATCAACCCAGGGGCGGCCACACCTCTCCGGGGGGGGGGGGTAGGCAAACCTTATTTTTGCACCCCGGTGGCTCCTGGACGGCCTCGCGCATGTGCGCTGGTGTCCCACGCCAGCCCGCGAGTGCGTTCAGCGCGGTGGCGCGCACACGCGGCAACATCCCGGCCGCACATGCGCGCTGGCGTCCCTGCCCGGCCGCGCGAGTGCGTCCCCGAGCAGTGGCGTGCACGCGCGGTGGCGTCCCCGGCCGGCCGTGCATGCGCAGTGCCGTCCTGCCCGGCCGCGCAAGGGTGTCCCGCCCGGCCGCGCATGCCGGCAGCAGCGGCGCGGCCGGCGCGGGGCAGCGCCCCTCCCAGTTCGCGACGCCCTCCCAGGTCCATCGCCCTACGCGACCGCCGGCGACCGCCGGAATGGCGGCGCCGGCCCTGGATATATCTTATTTTGATTTTTCAGAACAAGATCCTCCTTGTGGGAAAACCCAGGAAATGTATTCCGTAAATAAGAAGTGTATCAAGCTTGTTCTGCTTCTGAAGAAGGACTATCTACAGCAGAGCTGTCCAACAGGCGGCCCTGGGGCCATACACGGCCCCCGAGCCCCTTCCCTCCGGCCCCCTAACTTGTTTTAATAAAATACAAATTAAAAATAAATAAATAAATAAATACCTACTTCCGGGTTTAGGCAAGCATCGCGAGACTACGCCAGCCACAGACGGGATTTCGAGGGAGGTTGAAATCCCGTCTGTGGCTGCGTAGTCTCGCGATAGCTGCCGAAATCTCAGGTCCCGCGGGATTTGCGGCCGGCCTGGCCGCGCGCCTCTTCCTCCCTCGTGGCTGCTTCCAGGCCAGCCCCCATTCCCTCAGAGAGAGTGAGGAGGGGAGTGAGGCAGGGAAAGCCCCTCCTGGCTCCATCCTCTTCCTGTGGAGGGCCCTCGCTTCCCGCCCCACGGATGGGAGAGCCACTGCGCCTGGCCTGAGCTTGGCCTCAGCTCCAGCGGGGCTCTTCGGGGACGGGGGCGGCGTTGGCGCTTCGGCCCTTTGCACCTGCCCCGCGGGTTGTTTTCACTTCAGGGAGGGAGGGGGCTCTTTGGGCCTCCTCCACCCGCCTCTGGGAAAGGAGGCCCCATCAAGCCCTGCGACGGCATTGAGGTGTTTGGGTTTTTTTGGTGTGTCCCAATTTGAGTGTGGACTCAAATAACTCAAAGGTATTAGGAAATATTCCCCCAAATCCACCAGTGTTCCCATTTGGGCATATTGAGTATTCATGCCAAGTTTGGTCCAGACCCATCATTATTTGAGTCCACAGTGCTCTCTGGATGGAGGTGAACTACAACTCCACAACTCAAGGTCAATTGTAAGTAAATTGGAGCCGGGGAGGGGGCGGAGCTGGGGAGGGGGCAGAGCTGGGGAGGGGAGGGGTGGAGCCGGGGGAGGGGGCGGAGCCGGGGGCAGGGGCAGACCCTTCAGCCCCGCAGGTGATCAGTGACCAGAATTCCGGCCCTTGGGCCCGTAGAAGTTGGACAGCCCTGATCTACAGCATTCAGATCACTGTAGTTCATCATAGCTTATTCCCCCAAACAATTGGTAAATAGGTCAATATATACTGTAGTCTCTTGTAGACTTGTGCAATCCAGGTAAATCATGATCTGTTTCAGTGTCCTGGATTTCGGTGTGGGACCTGATCAGTTTTTCAGGAGCCTCCTGAACTGGGGAAAACAAAAATGCATTTTTGATTTGGGAAGCCAAAAGATTCGTTCTCTATTCTGGCCTTTTGGTCGCAATGGGGGGGGGGGGGGGAACTTCCCACAGGCTCCTCTTCCTCCATCATTTTAGGCATTGTTAGTTCTTATATCCTTAATTAAGACATAGATTAAAAGTATCAAAGTTAAGATACCACTCTTTCTGCAATCCTTTCCCTCCTGTCTGTAGTGGAAACGTGCTTTGTTAAAGCTGTTTCTACTCTAGAGGAGACAGGAGCTGTAAGCACGCGAGCTCTCTCCCTCAGGACCGGACAAAGGTAAAAAAATAGTAGTAAGCAAACATTTTTGGTGCCCCCTGTCTTTTCAGTTTGGTGATGATGGCGCAGCTATTGGGTCCAAGTGCTTCTGGTGGAGGGAGTAGCGAAACGCACTCCCGAGAGGATGAAAAGGACGGGGGAACATTTTGCAGCCGGGGCGGAGCCTCCTGCCTCCAGCTGCAAAATGTTCCCCCATCCTTTTCGGCCTCTTGGGAGTGTGTTTAGCAACTCTGTCCAACAGAAGCGCTCCGACCCGATGGCGCATGCGTGAAAGTTTGATATATTAAACAATGTTTTTAATGTACAGGAATAAGGTCTACAATGTCCAAGGCCCCCATCTACATTGCTAGTGGATGCAGTTTGAAATTGCATTACATGATCAGTGTAGACTCACAATGCAGTTTAACTATTATTATGTAACTATAATTATATAATGCTTTGTGGATGTAGTTTAGAAGGGGTCAGAAGTATATCCAAACATTGTATGCTAGGGAGTTGAGTGAAGGAAGAGGCTTCAGAATACAGATTAAGTGCATTAAACTAGATTATCTGGCAATGTAGACTAATCTTTCACCTCTTCCTTTCATAGTTATTCAAAAGGGTCATTTCCTATGCACCAGTGAATGGCAGTTATGCTCTGTAGCACTACAACTGTAATACATTTTTTAAAAAATGTCTCAGAGGAAAAAGCTTGCCCTTCAAATCATACAGTATAATCTGCTCGGCAAACTTGGATCCAGTTTACAAAAATCTTTGGAAAAGCCTTAGTGAAGCTCCAAGAAATATCTATAAAGACCTCCACAAAAGAATGGAACAAGTTCATGCAGAGGCAACAACAGCAAGCAAAGTCCAAATAGATATATTGCGATAAGTCGCACTTGTTTAAGTAAACATTCCCCAGTCATGGTATTTTACACAGGGCAGAGAGAAACTCATTAAAATAGAAACAGACAACTGTGTGAGGCTATCAGGAAGCTGTATCCCTCCAACAGACTTAGCCTGCATCTCTGCTGACACTATAATTCATTTTTTGTGAAACAGTAAATTTTGCTGCTTGGGGTACTGCACAGGTCTAACAGCAAGGATGAGGAGCTGTTTGAAGGGCCAGTGTTGCATGTGGAAAACAGCAGGCCCAGCAACCCTCCCAGCCTACTTTAGTTATTGCAGGAGAAGAACCTTCAACAGAAGATACCACTTTCCAGCAGGAGGAACAAGCAGAGGGCAGTATATCAGGTCAGACTGAGAAAGGATTAAGTGCTCTGTCCCTTTTACAAGTTAGAAGGCAGCGTGCTGCTAATTGAAGGTCTGTGTTATTAGCAGAGAAATGGACTCTTCACAAACAACACCTGAGAACATAGAATAAAAGGTTTTCAAGTTTGCAGTCCTATTATTAGATGCAGTGGTTCCCAACCTTTGGTCCTCCAGGTGTTTTGAACTTCAACTCCCAGAAATCTCAGACATCTTACCAGCTGTTAGGAATTGTGGGAGTTGAAATCCAAACACCTGGAGGACCAAAGGTTGGGAACCACTGTGTTAGTTGCAACATCTTGCTTCCTGGTGAAATTTTGGATGCTTTGAATTATTCTGTTTTGTTAACTCTGAACTGTACCTTGGCTTCTTGTTTGGATTTGGCTTGCAACCTTTGACCTGAAGGGCTGTTATCTTTGACCTGAAGGGCTTTGTTGACTCTGGAACTCTCTTGGCATGACCATAATATTTGGACTTGGAATTCAAATCTAATATTACTTTCAACAATTGGTGTGTACTTTAGCACTAAGTCCCAAGGACTTTGCTCCTGGCTGTTTATATGTCATATTCAAGACTTTGTCTAAATATTGTATTAATAGTTTAACTGAGACTTGGCATAACATGACACTTCCTATTTAAGAGTGCAATCATATATATGCTGACTTAGGGCACATCTACACTGACATAATGTGGCTCAGAGATGTCTTCAAACCGCAGTGGCCCCAGAATGTACATTGCCACTGTGTGCAGCAGATTGCATTTAAGGGTACACAGTAGGCATGGTTGATTTAAAAAATGGTTCAAAACTCATTCTGGATGTAGGGGGCACTGGCGCTTCAAATCTGATTGGCTTCTGAATTTTTTTGGAAAAAAATTCAAAACTTATTCGGAAAAAATTCTGAAATTTTGGAATGGCTTCATTAATGTTGGACAGACATGTTTAACCTAGTTTGGATGTGGATGCATTCCCTCCGCATGAGAACTGGGGCGCCTTTAGAGACCTATCTCCACCTTCTCTCCCCTTCTTTCTTTCTCCCAAGTCAGAGCTTCCCATGGCAGCCCCAAGTTTTTTTCCCCAGAGCCCACCGCCTCTTCCCAGTTCTCACCTTGCTTTACCTCCAGAGCAAGTAGCTGGTGAAGCCATAGGCTTTTCCTTGTGGCATTGGCAGAAGGCTCGGGGAACTTGGGGAAAGCCATCCTGGGTCATGTTGGCTCCCCCTTTGACAGGACAATGTTTTGTAGAGCGTAGGGAGTGAGTATCCAAGGGAGGGAGGAAATCCGGATGGGTCTGCTTGTACTCCTCCATGGGGCTTTGGCCACAGGTGCCCAAGGCGCTCCTCCATGGCATTTAACCCAGTTTGGAAGCACATTTCTGTCCCCCGCATGAGAACTGGGGGGAAATGTGGCTTTCCCCCCAGTTCTCATGCGAGGGACAGAAATGCACTTCCAACCTGGGTCTTTAACCCAGTTTGGAAGCGGATTTCTTTCCTCTGTGTGAGAACAGGGGGGAAATGCGGCTTTCCCCCCAGTTCTCATGCGTGGGGACAGAAATGCAAATGCAAATGTACTTACATGCATTACAGACTCCAGAACAGGGGTTGCCAAAAGTGTCCCAAGGGAATGGCTGAGGGTTAACTGATTTTCTGGGAAGAGTAATTGATTACCAACACCCCTACCTGCCACTTTTGTTCCCCCACCTCACCCTGTATGTCTGGAGTGATGATGTGCATCTCTGCCAGAATTTGGGGTGGATGGAGGTGCAAACCTATTTGAGGCCAGGTTCTATGATAAACGTAATCAACTTCCTGGCCTCAAACTGGTTCCAGACATGGCAATCCGATCACCTGCTCAGCTCACCTCTCCCAAACTGATTCCAAGCTGCATTATATTGTTAGTGTAGATGTGTCCTTAGATATATCACCTCCACCACAATCGTTTTCCCCCATCATTAAAATGAAATGCCCCTAAATGTTCCTGAATGTTCTATAGGGTTGTGGGGGTATGTTTACCATGTATTAGGCCCAATAAAGACATGTGCCTCTCTCCCAGAAATGGAGGGGGAGAACCAGGAGATGACTCTTTTTAGTAAACCAAACATCACTTCTTGTTCATTACCTGTTTGAGTAAAAAGACTCCCGTGGACCTAAAATAGCCAAGCAGGAAATGTGGGTGAGTGGGGGAACTGACCTCCAAGGCGCAGTGGTTCCCAACCTGTGGGTTCCCAGATGTTTTGGTGCACAACTCCCAGAAATCCCAGCCAGTTTACCAGTTGTCAGGATTTCTGGGAGTTGAAGGCCAAAACATCTGGGAACCCACAGGTTGGGAACCACTGTCCTAGGAAGATCTCAAGGGCATAAAATGGCCACAAGTGCTTCAGGTAGTAGTCAGTAATACTCTACTGTCCTGTTTAAAATAAGAAAATACATAATAATAAATAATTTGCATAGTATATTTCTAACGGAAATATTCACTACGTGTAGCTCATTTCAGTACACTGAAGCCCCCTTCATAATTAATAGTGGGGTATTTAATGAATGTATTTTCTGTGTGGGGTTTGTGCCTGTGTGTTCATGCACACATTAGTCCAACCTAATTCATTATGTGTCTGTGTGTTCGTGTGGCAAATTAGCAAAAAACCATGTTCATAAAATCTGTGTATTCTGACCTTCAATAATCTATCCGAAACATCACAAACATGCCCTTAAGTTTGTCCAAGTCAGGTTTTAGTTTGCAAGTGGATATAAAAATGATTATATCACTTGGGAAACCCAAAAACAAATTAAAAATCTGGCTAGATGGCTCAAATTTCTGTTGCTTAATGAAGTCTAGTTCTAGAAAAACACCAATAGTTATAGACTTCATACCACGCACAAAATTCTGAATCATCTTCCGTTCATAATTGCTTTCGTATTCTATAGACAGCAACTTCAATAATCCTGAGTCTCTCGCATGCCCTTTGCTTTAGTTGCTGTCAGATACAGAACACCACATTACATAGATCATTGATCTGTATGCTATGACAACTCCCATTTTTGTCTTTCACTGGAAAGCAACACATTTACAAGTATCAAGGGACCAGTTGGGTAATAATGTTTATAAAAGTGCTCTGACAGATCCCACTGACCCTAGAATCTGTTCAGACATAGGGATTTGGGAAATCTTTTGAAAGACCCGTTATATCTCTCTTCAGTAGTTTTGTATTGATAAAATCTGTACTGAGGTCACTCTTCATCTGCAGTGATCAATATATAGGAATATTAGGGTGGCCGTTAAGGAAGCCACAGAGAAGTAAGGAGAGAAGTACTTTGATGCATTCGTACTTTGACATCCAGGGCCTGATCTCGAATCATTTGCATGATCTTTTTTCTCAGAAATCACAGATTTAAAAGATTATGGCAAACAAATTCACTTACTGTGGGTACTCAAGAGTTCAATTCCATCCTCCATGCATTTTAACATATATATGAAACTGCTGGAAAAGCCTGTATAGAGCTTTAGGATTTGGTGAAATCAGTATGTGGATGACAACCAATTCTTCTACTCCCTTCCAGCACAATCAATGAACCTATTACAGTCCTGTATCACTTCCTGTCATTGGTGATGGACAGGATCAAGGCAAGCAAACTGAAATATTCAACCTCATCACACTTACCTAAGTCAGTGTCTTAGGATACTTCCACCCTGTTTTGTGGATGGAGCCCCACGCTGGCCATCACACTATGTCATGTGACTTCCAACCGAGGTTCCACCCCCAACCGGGGTGGAAGCGTTATTGAATGTTTCCCCCACAACATAGGAGGGTTCTCACATTGTGTTGGCTCCAATGGAACCAGCACAGATCCTCTACAAAAGGGCAGTACTTCTCACATATGATGTGGGTAGCATTTCCGAGACGAAGCTGCACATGGGGTGACACATTCACTCCATTGCCCCTCTCTTTTCTCGCTGAAGCCAGGCAAAGCAGGATGTTTTGCCTGGCCTTTGTGATGAAACCCTCAATTCACTCAAGACAGAGCTGCTCCTGATTAGCCAAACTGCAGAGCAGAGAATAGGGATTCAAGCTGTACTGGATGGGTTTACACTCCGAACCCTGGAAGCTCAGATTTCAGTACTAGCCAAGACCGTACTGAAATATGTCCTTTCTGGGTACTTTTTATTACCTTGCACTTCTAAAAACCTAAGGTTAGCCTAGACTAATAGAAGTTTCTATACACTTTTCTGTTTGTTTATTACTTTAATGCACAGTGGAAGATGAGGATATTTGAAGCGGGCACATATCAAAGGTTGTATTAGGCAAAGGCCTTACACAAAGTTATCTTGGCTACTTGTGAATAACGATGACAGACAATGAACACTATAACATTTCTTAGAACTAAGTAGTGCAATATACCATGTTGTCTCAGTACTTAAACAAATACATTGATGCTGATGTCTTTTTCTTTGTAACCTGCTTAGTATTTTTGTTGCTGTTTCATTGTCATATGTTAAATTACATGTAATTATCCCAGCTTGCTTTGAAAAGACTTATCAAAGGATGAATGGAAACAATTAACATAACACATTAACCCATTGCAAAGGCAAAGGCCTGGCTTGCAAGCACCTGTTTGTAGTTTTTATGAGATAAGCATATTGCATTCTTTGTTTACCAGCCAAGTGATATTGTTGGGTGAGGTAGAGACTGCTGATTCTTCGCGCAGCAATCTGCTGTGAGACTGAGATATATCACAGCAAAGCCCTAGTAAATTACTTGATGTTCTTAAGGAAAAGCACTCATGGACCCAACAAACATTGCAAGAAGGCTGAGGCCTATCTTCATGTTCCTGTATGCAACCTTCAGGAAGCACTTATTGGGGTGAATGAGGATATTTTCCCCGATACGAATGGAGATTTTATTAGTTAAATGTGATCATTTTAACATTTAACTAATAAAATATTAAATGTTAAAATGATCACAAAGTCTCAGGTTTAGAATCAGATTTCTTGCTGAAATACACCACAATACATTTGTGGAAAGCACTATTAAGTAATTTCAGCTCCACAGTACCATAGGTTTGGGGTCCCGGTGTGCCTAGGCTCCAAACTCACAAGTCAGACATGAACAGGCAGGGTTTATTCACTTTGTTCAAAGATGGTTGCAAGAGAGAAAGTCATCTTAACTCAGACATAAAACTAATGGATACATACATAGCCATTTATAGACTTGACAGAAATTCAAAAGAATGGACTACTACTACTCTGGGCAGATTTGCATGCTGATTGGTGGAGGTGTGCCATTCACTGCTGCAGCTGATTGGTTCACTGGTCTTGCAGGAAATTTAATAAACTGTCATTGCTCCATTTGAAGTTTGTAGTCATTTTCTATATTCATCTCCTTTGGGTACATAAGGAAAGGAATGTTGCCAAGGTCCAGAGTTGAAGGGTTGTTATGGTTTCCTCCTGTCAGCCAGAATCTCACAATGGGCCCTGGCTGAGGAGACAATGGATGCCTTGATTGATTCCCAGGAAGTGATAAAAACAATGGGAGACTCAGTGACTTCTTGGGCTGACCAGGGATTAATTCATTATTAGTTGGAAAAGTTCATTGTTGGCCAGGAAGGATGGATATCAGGTGATTGTGTCAACCACCAGAAGAGTACTAAGATTAGCTCCAAGTCCGTCCATCCCGTCCCCCACCCACCACCAGGTACTTGTGCCACTGTGTATGTGGGGAAAAGGTCATCAACAGGCTGGACCCTCTGGGGCCATCTTATCAGAACCCTTCAGGTCATGGATTTTGCAGTTCCAGTTTTTGATAACATAACTATATTGTAAGATATTATTGTAATCCTCACTTCAAACCTGAAACCTTGTACATGTCTACCTCTAAATTTGTGACAGGTGCATTAGCCCCTTCTCCATTTGCTGAGATTTTTGACATTGAGTTGCTGAAACCTATAAGGAAATAGTACATGGCAACATGTTAGGCATATTGAGAGAATTTCCTGCTTCTTGACAGGGGGTTGGACTGGATGGCCCACAAGGTCTCTTCCAATTCTATGATTCTATTATTCTAAGAACTGTCCACATTTGCAATTAACAATTGTTGAAATGAAAAGCAATATTATTTGTCAATGAATTGCCCACACTTGTTCAGCAAACATTGCTTTGATGTATTTATTGGACACCACATGCATTAGAAGCTGCAAGATCAACAACTAACTCTGGGACAGTTGGTAAACATTAATGAATGTGACTTGTCACTGCCCTAATAAGTCAGCCTGTATGATCAGCTGTATTACATTGCAAAACATTGTCCTTTTCGCAACTACTCCACATAGCATTGCAATCTGTGCCAAATGTCTGGGGGTTAGGAACAAGTTATGTTTTTCAGTTAAATAATGAACAAGGATTAAGGTGATTAAACTTATGGAACTCTCTTCCTGTCAATATTAGATCAGCCCCCTCCCTCCTGTCCTTCAAAAGGATGGTGAAGACCTGGCTGTGGAACCAAGCCTTTGGGGCAGTGCAATAAGGCAATAACAGAATGGTGTCCTGAGGTGGTTTTTAAGCAATGGATTTTAAAGTGGATATAAGTGATTTTAATGTTTGTATATATTTATGGTTTTATGTCCCGGCATTAAATGTTTGCTGTACATATGTTGTGCTCTGCCTTGAGTCCACTGCGTGGTGAGAAGGGTAGAATATAAAGGTTTTAAATAAATATACTGTATAAATAAATAAAACATTCCATAACAATTACTAAATGCTAGCCCAAAAACAGGAGTCCTAGTCCAACATCCATAACGGTATATGATAGCATTAGAAACCTGACAAGACGGCTAGAGACTGTTCATAGCCATCTCAGACCCAGGAAAATATTCCTATTCTTCCTCCCCTACCCACATAGAAAACCACATCCCCTGGTTAGCTTGGTTCCTCTCAAAAATGTTATGTATATGTTTGCCCATACCACTGAAAAGTGAGGTACGGGAAAGAAATGTATTTTAAAATGCCATGTGAGAAACACAGCAGCAATCCAGGTGTGATTTGTGTCAGACCAACAATTAAGAGGACCTGCTCAACTTGATAAATACCAGTAATATAATGTAGATGGTTTCATGAATGTTGTTTATTCTTCCATATGAAATACATATTTTTTATGGTTAGTATAAGTGGAAATTGTGTAAAAAAAAGTTCAGGGTTGCAAAAAAAAAACCCTTTTGCTAGCAGAAGGGGGGAAAACAAGAAAAAAGAAAAACCATTAATCACTAAATTTTGTGAAACATATAATGGAATTGAAACATATAAAAAAATAAATAGCATTAAAAACTAGCCAGAAAAAAATATGACAAGAAGTGATTGTTCATGACAATTCCATGTTCAGGTGTTCATCCAAAAACAGATACAAAAATGGAATTGAAAGAAAAATACTCATGGCATTTCCAACCAAGACCCACATTTTATGACTCACGCATCATATTTCCTAGAATTGAAATGCTTCAAAGAAAACACATGCCATTCAGTTTTATGAAGGCATTTTATTCCCTAATTATCTGAGTATTTATTTAGATTAAAACCCATTTACACATTCCCCAACCCCAGTCACTCTAGCAACTCTGGTTGATGACACATTTCATGTTAGGCCTTCATTTTTATCCACTCTGCTATTTTTAATCTGTGTTGAAATGATCCATAATGTCACAATAATGTGATTCTCAAGCTTCAGTTCATGATAAGAAGACAAATGATGAGCCTGGCACAAAGCATTTTAAATACTAATGAAAAAAACTAGCACCAGAATTGTTGGGCTACCAGTAGAGTTTCCTGGGCTGTTGGCTCCTTTTAGGGAAGGGTGGAGAATATTTCTGTAAAAGGCAGGGTGTAATGAATCTCTAACATGTCCCACTAGGATGGAGGTGGGCAAAAAGCTTTTGAAAGAAAATGCCCCCAGATGCCCTTCCAGGAAGCCGTCTTAGAGATGCTTGAGCAATCTCAAGGCCAGGAAAGACCTTTTGTAAAAATAAAAAAAACAGTCTGTTTCTGTTTTTAATCAGAAAATGGTCCTTAAAACATGGTGGAAATGCCCCCTACAACCCCAGAGGATTTTGAGGGACACTTGGGAACTGTCACCCTCTAGGCTCTTGGACTTGACCTCCCTGGATAAACCACACAGCAGCTGAGGTACAACAGGTTTATTGAATAAAAGGTATAGGAAAGTGTTGGAGGCAATTCTATAAGGCCTCCAAATAGCAGCAAATAACAGGAGTCAGCGGTGAGTAAATAATCCCGCGGCAACGGGAATCCAAGCGGATGGGTTCAGGAAACAAGCCGGATGCAAAGGAAGTCTCTTAAAGGTCCCCAGCCGGTTTAAGATGGCAAGGAAGGTTTTCTTGGAAGCAATAAAGTTCAGTAGCTTGTAAAGTCTTTGCAGGAACAACACAGGAACGTGGCACTGGGGCAGGATCAAGTCAGCCCGATGCTGGCTGGCACAGGCTTCTGGAAGGCCCGAAAGCGGCCTCTCTCACAGAAGCATCCTTCAAACGCGAAGTTGGTACGAGATACCCTCAATGGGCATCTCTGGGCAGTTATAGTGTCCAGTGGCTTTGATCTGGGTGCGTCGAGTGTCAAAGTTCCATCATTGATGACTGTCTATATGTTTAGCTACCTCAGTCTCTCCGGAATGCACAACTCATTAGCAGCTGGCAGCTGGTGAAGGGAGCCAGACTCGAAGCATCTCTGAGGCGCTTCGCTTATCAGGGGAGGCCCGTTTGAGTAACCTTGGCCTGTCCATGTTATGCATTCAGTACCTGCCTCTCACGGGAAAGGCAAAGGGGCCCAGAGGGAATCTCTGGAGTGAAACAAGCTGGCTTGGAAAGTTCTCTGCAGCCGGCATGGCTGCGGTCTTGCTCAAGCAAAACTGATGCCTGAGGCCCTTGAGGTGTGACAGGAACCAAAACTTTTTGTTCTGTTTTGTTTTGCAGGAGGCGGTTGTGATTGTAAGTGTGAACAGCTCCTCTCCCTAACATTGCTTCTTGTAGAGCAAAGCAGCCAATGGATGAGAAAGAAGGCAGGGCTGATTTGTTTCATTTATAACTCCACAGATGAGAAAACCATTGCCTCACTCAAGAGCCTCCAAATTCTGCAAAGCAGTGTAATTACATTTTCACCGTGTTACTATTTATTATGCCTAAAGAAATCAAACTTCTTTAAAGCAAAGAAGACTTTGAGTAAAAATATACATTCAGGAAAGCATCCAGTTTTGTGTGGATGCTGCCCATCCCACGATGTCACTGGACTTCCAGTGAAGGCCTCATCCACAAGTGGCGTGGAAGCATCATATGATGCTTCCCTTTGAACATGGGAGCTTGCCCATGTTGTGCTGGCTCCAATGGAGCCATCACAGATCCTCAATGCTTGGACGACACGCACCACGAGTGATGGGGGAAGCATCACCGAGAGGGAGCTGCGTATGGGGTAACAGATTCACCCCACTGCCCCTCCTATATTTTTTTTTGGCAAAACCAGGCAAAGCAAGACGTTTTGACTAGCAAAACGGGCCTCAGGCATCAGCTGAGGCTTTCCAGAACTATTTTGCCGACAAGATTTCGACTCTCCGTCGGGACATTCCAGCCACTCTTAATACAGTTAGCGAACTCGAGACCCTGCCGCCACTCGGCAGGCCCACCTTCACCCATTTCCAACTGCTGGACGCAGCAGCTGTCGATAAGCTACTTGCTGCAGCTAGGCCAACTACCTGCTCCCTCGACCCGTGCCCCTCCTGGCTTGTTAGATCCTGCCGGGAGGGGCTACGAGGCCCCCTGGGAAAGATCATAAATAGCTCCCTTGAGCAAGGAGTCTTCCCAGGGGGATTGAAAGAGGCTATGGCAAGTCCGCTGCTGAAGAAGCCGAATTTCGATCGTTCGGCTCCCGCCACTCACCGGCCTGTTTCCAACTTGCCTTTTTTAGGCAAGGTGATTGAGAGGGCGGCAGCGGATCAGCTGCAGCGGTTCTTAGAAGACACAGCGGGATTTGATCCCTTCCAGTCCGGCTTCCGTATTGGGCATGGGACGGAAACCGTGCTTGTCGCCATTACAGACCAACTTCGCCGCCAGCTGGACCAGGGTGGATCAGCCCTGCTTGACTTGTTAGATCTGACAGCAGCGTTTGATACTGTAGATCACTCATTGTTGACCCACTGTCTAGCCGGGTCTGGAGTCGGGGGGACCGCCCTTAAATGGGTGGCCTCCTTTCTCCAGGACCGGGGACAATGTGTGGAGGGGGGCGGGGAGGTCTCCGGGAGAGTCCCACTTACTTGTGGGGTCCCCCAGGGGGCCATCCTCTCCCCCTTATTATTCAACATTTATATGCGCCCCCTGGCCCAGCTGGCCCGCGACTTTGATCTGGAGTGTTATCAGTACGCTGACGACACCCAGCTTTTGCTGAGAATGGACGGCAGGCCGGATACCGTATCCGATTGTTTCCATCTATGCCTTGAAGCTGTGACTGGTTGGCTGCGTTCCAGCCGGCTGAAGGTGAATCCGTCGAAGACGGAGATCTTGTGGCCTGGTCGGCCTGGGCTGGATGAGTGCCGGTTACCTACCCTGGATGGCGAGCGACTTAGCCCGTCATCGGTTGTTAAGAGCTTGGGTGTGCATTTGGACTCCCTGTTGACCATGGAGACACAAGTCTCCGTGGTCTGCAGGACGTCGTTCTACCACCTACGGCAGGCTAGGCGACTGGCACCCTACCTGTCCAGGAACGACCTGGCCTCGGTGATCCAAGCGACGGTCATCTCGAGGTTAGACTACTGTAACGCCCTCTACATTGGCCTTCCCTTGTCGACAATCCGGAAACGCAAGCTGGTGCAGAATGCCGCTGCTCGCTTGCTGGCAGGAGCGCCAGTGAGGGAGCACATTACGCCCATTCTTCGGCAACTGCACTGGCTTCCCATCGAGTACTGAATTGCCTTCAAGGTGTTGGTGTTAACCTTTAAGGCCTTACATGGACTGGGGCCTGCGTACCTGAGGGACCGCCTTGCCTTGTACAGTCCCCCGAGATCACTTTGCTCAGAGGAACAGAACCTCTTAACGGTACCATCAATCCGCTCCTGCCATCTGTCAATAACTAGGCAGAGGGCCTTCTCTGTGGTGGCTCCGGCGCTATGGAACTCCCTCCCAGATGCCACCCGAGCCATTCCGGAGCTCATCCCCTTCCGCAGGGCTTGTAAGACCGCCCTTTTTGAGTTAGCTTTCAACTAGGCAATTTAGCCTAGTGTAATAGCCCAGTATAACTATGCTTCGGGTTCAAAGAAATGTGTATATTTCATCCTGTACCCCGTGATGTGATGTCTGTTATGTTTTTAACTCTGTTGTATGGCTACATGATTGGTCTCATGTGCCTATTTTATTCTCTGTTATCCGCCCCGAGCCTGCTGGAAGGAGCGGAATATAAAATCGAACAATAAATAAATAAATAACATCCTAAAACAGAAAGAAGTTTATAACACACTGCAGGGAAATCACAATTACAGTTGGATAATAGCATCTTTGCCCTGGACTTACCATATGACATGGCTTCTTTCCCGCTGCTGTCCTAGTGGAAAACAGACTGGAAAGTATTTGTTTTTATAAACACAAACAATAAATCGATGACCTTCTTTTTTTAAAAAAAACCCTTTGAACTGTCTTTAACTATAGGCAGCAGGAAAGGAATGATGTCATGTGATCAGTCCATGGCAGATACAGTGATGGAAATATTCCACCAATGGTGGGCATATTGAGGATTCATGCCAAGTTTGGTCCAGATCCATCTTTGTTTGAGTCCATAGTGCTCTCTGGATGTAGGTGAACTATAACTCCAAAACTCAAGGTCAATGCCCACCAAACCCTTCTAGTGTTTTCTGTTGGTCATGGGAGTTCTGTGTCCCAAGTTGGTCCAATTCCATCATTGGTGGAGTTCAGAATGCTCTCTAATTGTGGGTGAACTGTGAATCCCAGTAACTACAACTCCCAAATGACAAAATCAATCTCCCCCTCGCCCCCATCCACCAAACTCACCAGTATTCAAATTTGAGTATTGGGTATTTGTGCCAAATTTGGTCAAGTGAATGACAATACATTCTGCATATCAGATATTGACATTATGATTCAAAACAATAGCAAAATTACAGTTATGAAGTAGCAATGAAAATAATGTTATGGTTGGGGGGTCACCATAACATGAGGAACTGTATTAAGGGGTCGCAGCATTAGGAAGGTTGAGAACCAGCGTCTCAGGGTGTTAAAGAGCCTTTGAACACCAATAATTATACTTTGTAATGTTCCTGTTCACTTGTTGCATTTCTTCTTCCTCTCATCATTATCTGACACATTGAGATTTAATAATTGCTTCCAGCTTCTATAGGATAGTACTTCTTCTTGGAAGAGTCTGTCTCCTTCTCCACAAAATAATTTGTAGTGCACTGTAAAAGTATTCAAACGAGACAAGCAAGTCTGTATTCTTTTGGTGGCAGAAGAAATTTTAATCCAGAATCAAAGAGGGAGAAGGAGCTCTCTTCTGTTGAGAGAGAAGGAGGAATAAGCAAGCCACACATCAGGAAAGGCATTGTTTATCACAAGCAATAAGACAGAAGGAAAATCGGCCAGGCGGCAGTGCATGATTGCATTACAGTGAACCCAGCTAAGTGAATATTTGACACAGGATAAATCTCTTAATAAAATTACTGCACTCCAGTCCCCGACACACTCTGCATATGTAATAAAACTCTTTAAAATGACTTGCTGATAAGGAAACGAACCTTTTCACTGAATGAATAAACACACATGCATGCACTTGCACACACAAATACCAAATGGTAAAACATACTCCTAGTGATTATCAGAGTGTTAAAATAATAACCCTATGAAAGAAATAAATCTGCCCTGCAGCAAATTATGTCTCTGCTATACTTATGTTGAAACCTTCTCTGAACACCTGATAAAGGAATAAACTTGTTAAAGGAATAAATTGGCCACACACTAAGGTTATCCTTAGATTTACACTGGACGGCAATGATAAACCTTCTTTTTCATTAGTCCAATAGATCATAGGATTTACAGTACTTACAAATGTTTCTGCATTAAATGTAAGCAAGCCTGCTCTGGTGTCTGCCTGCATTTGGGGCCAGGCAGGGTCGATAACAAGACTGAATATTGCTTCACAAAATATCTTTCAGGAAACGTTAGCAGAATAACTGATTACGAAATGGGTATATCCTAAAAAGAGTTACTATCAACTCCACTTTTCAGAAGATGTTTGCAGCTCAGAACCACTGGATATTGAACGTAGACTATATGGATCTGCAGACTTTCATCTGTATTAAATTACTTATATATACACTAACATTTTAGTTCATAAAACACTGCACATTGAAAACATTATTAGAATTACAGTCAGTGGACAACAAAAGAGATTTAAATATGGGCTTAAAGTTAAACTTAAAAAATGTTGCAGGACCACCAAGAACTAGGAAGCAAGGTTGAACAGAAGATTTCTGAAGCTTTAGGTGCTCTTACTGCCTATTACAGGAAAAAGCAACTGATTCTTAATCCATCTAAGACACAGAGGTATGCTTTTCATTTAAGAACAGACAAGCACCTCGAGTTCTGAGGATTACCTGGGAAGGAATCCCACTGGAGCATTGCAGCACGCCCAAATACTTGGGAGTTACCCTGGACCATGCTCTGACTTACAGGAAGCACTGCTTGGATATCAAGCAAAAAGTGGATGATAGAAACAATATCATACGAAAGTTGATAGGCACAACCTGGGGATCACAACCAGATGCAGTGAAGACATTTGCCCTTGCGCTTTGCTACTCTGCTGTTGAGTACGCATGCCCAATGTGGAAGACATCTCATCACGCTAAAAAAGTGGATGTGGCTCTTAATGACACATGCCGCATTATCACAGGATGTCTACGCCCTCCACCACTGGAGAAATTACATTGTTTAGCCCGTATCACACCAATTGACATCCGCTGGGAAGTAGCAGCCAATAATGAAAGGACCAAGGCAGTTACATCTCTGGCCCATCCTCTGTTCAGATATCACCCAGCATGCCAATGCCTTAAATCAAGAAATCGGTTGCTAAGATCTACAGAGATACTCGCAAGAACACCTCAGCAAGTGAGAGTCCAAAAGTGGCAGGCTAAAACCCGGAACCTCAATCCATGGCTGATACCAAATCAGATATTCCCTCCTGGGCACACAGAAGACTGGGCGACTTGGAAGGCACTAAACAGACTGTGCTCTGGCACCATGAGATGCAGAGCCAACCTTAAGAAATGGGGCCACAAAGTGGAGTCCACGACATGCGAGTGTGGAGAAAAGCAAACCACAGATCACCTATTATAATGCAGCCTGAGCCCTGCCACATGCACAATGGAGGGCCTTCTCACAGCCACAACAGAGGCACTTGGAAGTGGCCAACTACTGGTCAAAGGAAATTTACTATGATGCCAAGTTTTTTAAATTTCGCGTTCTTAAAATACATAAAATGCACCATCAATACTCTACCCTTGGAAGATGATCATACTTGCCCATGAGTGATTGTCTATAGTGATCTCAAAACACTCTAGTCCTTCCTAAATTTTTCATGCCCCTAAGGCCGATCTACACTGCCATATAATGCCATTTCAAACTGCCTTATAGGGTCAGTGTGGACTTATATAATGCAGTTCAATATAGCTAAATTACACTGTATTAGTCTTCACTGAATTTTCAAACTGAATTATTTGGCAGTGTAGATGGGGTCTAATGAGCTCTTCACACCACTCCTGGGGCCACAGCTCAATGCTATGGAAAAGGGGGAGTTGTAGACTGATAAGGTACCACCACTCTTGACAGAGAAAGCTATAGAACTTGTCAAAGCACAACCTTCAGGATTTCATAGCATTGTGCCATTGCAGTTAAAGTGATGTTAAACTGCATTACTTCTACAGCATAGATGCATCCAAAATCAAGGATACCACATTCTAAGGATACTGCCTATTGGCCAAATTCCACACAGAGGCCCCATCCATACTGCTATATAATGCAATTTGAGATAGCATTGTATCATCAGTGCAGACTCATATAATGCAGTTTAACTGTATTGAACTGCATTATATGAGTCTACACTGACCACAAGTTTGTCAGTTTCCTTGTTCCCCATCATGATGATGATATAAAGTTTTGGAGAGGGGAGGGGGGTCATATGGTCAGACCCTCACTAAAGGCATAAACAGTATATGCCTATAGGCTAGAACAGATGAAAACTGGAAGACAAGGGAAAAAACAACCTCCAGGAATAGTAATGGGCTATGATTTCCACTGCCTGTAGGATGGCTATGAGGATGCCATCTCAGATCATGGATGGTGATCCTAGATGGCAGTTTCCACTGCCTTGGCACCTACAAAGATTTGGATCTTCATGGAAGATACAGGTATAAACTGGATTCGCCTAGGTGCATTATTTAGATGCTTCAAACTAATGTGACACCTATGCTACATTTTCAGGCAGTGAAGATGGACCCAGCATGAAAAGGGCCTCCTCCTTAACCCTGCCATTGTAGCCCCCTCTAGTTACTCCTCTTACTTTCCTTTTCAAAAAGTTTACACTGTCACCTTAGAAAGTTGGAGCCTGTAAAATATTTAATCTGTTTTAGAGTCTACTTATTTTATTCTCTTGTTAGGACAGTTGCAATGAATGAGGCCCAACTGACCCCACTGGCCCTGTAATGGGGAATATTCTGAATTCCAGGGCATACATTGGAGTATGGAGTCTGTAACATGGAGCAAAGCCACATTAAGGTGGTCTTGCCTCACGCTAACATGAATCCGTTCTGTCTGTTGCAGTGTGTAGTGTAACCACTGAAGGGCTGAACCAAATCATTTCCGATCAAAGTGGTCAGTGTAGATGGGACCTTAGTCAAACCATGTATATCCCACCTCATGATCAACAGCAATCTCTGAGGATGCTTGCCACAGATGCAGGTGAAACGTCAGGAGAGAATTCTTCTAGAATGTGGCCATATAGCTGGAAAACCTACGAGAACCCAGTGATTCCAGCCATGAAAGCCTTCGACAATACATTAAACCTGGATTTGTGGCTAAAAAATAGCTAAAAGACATAGAGATAACGAAACAGCTATCAGATGTTTTCCATAAGACATTCACAAAAAAGTCCACTGCCAATATTTGCTGGAGTGTGTGTTTTCATTATGCCTATTATGGCTAAAGGATAATTTTTGTTGATGGCTCTTGGCTGGCAGAGGGAACAGTGGATAAAGGGACAAGAAAGACAAACTATGATAAAACACCATGTTGAGTGAATAAGGGTGTTTATTACATTTGGCAGTGAGATAAGACCTGCATGCTGGATTATAACATTAAGAGACAGTAGCTACATTATTGTAAATTACTGGGGGGCGGGAATAGTCTTTTTCTGTCTTTATGTTTCTAGGGTGGGAGAAGTTAATTATTTTTATCGATCAAGATGTTAGAAATGTGAGAATATGAAAATATCTTGTCATTGGGTCTAAAGATATGGCAAAGGGGAAAGTGCTCCCATTTAAAGAAAATTATTATACAAAACATAATAAAAATTATAGATAGTTTTTTTGACCTACATCCATCATTTTAACTTGCAGAAATGCTTCTCACCCTGAGTTCATAAACCATGACGCTGTTATTTTTCATAGGTTTGGGAATACAAGCTAGCAAGCCACATCTCCCTGCAACTATCCAGCGCATATCCTTTGAAGTAAAAAATCCACATAAATGAAGAGGTTAATGGAAATGTGCATGATTTTATTACTATTAAAGAACATCGACAGGCCGCATTCACACATTTTAAGTAGCCACTGGTACAATCATAACCGCAAAGTATATTCAGCAATCTCTTTTTTTTTTCAATTGCCCACCGCAGCCTATATTACAAATACATAAATCATAATGTTTCAACAAAAGCAAAATTTAATTTTCTCCTTTCAACTGTTATCTGGGCCGGGTGGTATATGGCAGGCTGCGGCCGAGTCATTTATTACACTTGCTGAATGGATAATGGCAGGGAGACTCTATTATACCCAGCTTTGTTAGAGCTTTGAATGTGCTACTGAAACCTGTGGCAGTCTAAATCTCTTTACATCTGTAATAGATACACAGCACTCTATTATTTCATGCCAGAGCAAAATTAAATAGTTGTGTGTGTTGGGGCAGGGATGGGAGAGAGAGAGAGAAAGCACGCACATGGAAAGCATTTTACTGAAAACACTTTAAAGGAAATGATCTCTCCAGAACTCATTTTGGTGTCTCTAATACATTTTGTTTTTGCCCTGGTGAAAAAAAACAGCACTTGGCTCTTTTTTGTTGCATACTTAGGACAGGTGTGTCCTTGAAGGCTTTCATGGCCACAATCACTGGGCTGCTATGAGTTTTCTGGGCTGTATGGCCATGTTCCAGAAGCATTCTCTTCTGACGTTTCACCCACATCTGTGGCAAGCATAGTGCCCGAGGACAGGGGCTCTGTGCTCCAGACTCCTTTGTGGACTTTTTCATGCCAAATGTATTCTGCAATGTACCCATGCTAAAACGTAATATGTGAAGCACAACCATTGGGAAGAAGAGCAAGAACATATTATTTGTGATATTTTATCATTTGTAAATGGATTTAGATATTATATTTAGTGGATTTTATAACATAAAATCCATATTCCATTAGTTACACATACTGCCACAGTGTATTTGGGAGCCCATACCGGAGATACATGCAAAGGGTTGGAGCATGGGAGCCCGAGAACAAGAGTTCATCCAGAGATGATTTCACCACTTTGACGGTGGCTAAGCACTATACAAATGGTGACTGTTGAAGCTGCACCCCAAGAATATATGGAGTTAATAGTGTACATGTGTTTAGTGGAATCTGTGTATATTCAGACAAAAAGAGTGCCAGAACTCTTCTCCTACTTCCCCCACTTAATGCAGTTGTAAATACAATACATTAAATTAACCCAAATTAACAGCATAAAAATGTGACACTGACACGCCTCTTTATGTGATTAAATATTTCATTTTCACTTCCCTGCTTTCCATCTCCTTTTGTATCCTGCATCACTTTTTCCCGTTCCAAACTCAATCAGAGGCACAAATGGATGACTAGATGACTGCTAGATAGATAAAAAGATAAGATGGACAGCATCCAGAAATTATCCATTTTTAAAGAAAGCTATTAATACATTTAAAACTGTAATATTTTACATCCTAAATCTCATCATATCACTAACTTTCTGTAGTGATAGGATTGGTGATGACAGCAATCTACTAGTTTTTGTTTTTGTTTTTGTGTGTCAAAAGCATTGCATAAGTAAATTAATATAATTTTAGACCAAAACGGGCTACAGCGACCACAATGTCTATAGCTTTAAACAGTTCTTCCTCTGTGCATGAGACGGGGTATTGTGAGCAGGCATACAGATGTAGAGTTGTTTATTCTGCTCCACAGTCGCACAAGGTGGAGGATTCTTCTAGGTAGTGCCATTTTGCCAGGTTGTCATTTGATCTGCCCAGTCTGCTTCTGAATCTGTTCAGGGACTTCCAAGTTGTCCACTCTTGGTTTGCCCCTGGAGGCATACCCTCGTGAGGGGCATCCAGTTGGGATTTCCTGGTTTAGCTACCCAGAGAGATACTCTTGCTATTGCTGGGGAAACATTAAGAGAAGTAGTGGTTGTCATAAAACTTTTCCTTTATTTGAGTCCACTGGGTGGAGGCTGATAACAATGCAGCCGATGGCTTTCACAGTGTTCATCCTTAATTCTCTCACAGTTGGCAGCAACTTCCCATTGCTGTCTACCTATCTACTGGTAAGATCTCCCATTCCAGACTATTATTATTATTTCTTACCTATGTTTCCCCATGGATCAAGGCAGGGATTACAACCAGATAAAACACAGTTAAAACATCAGCTTAAAGGAACATATACACTCAATGCATATTAATATAAGCTGTACATAATTTAAAATTCCTGATTTAAAATAACAACTAAAATAATTGGTGAATCTTTCAGAGGCAATGGTAAGGACACAATAGCTAATGCTAGTACTGCTTCAAAGGAGGCCGTGTAAACACCTTTTGACTGTCTTTTACCACAAAATCCCAATGGCAAGACAATGCAAAATTAAACGAGATTATTCTAGAAGATGAGACTCCCAGGTCAGATGGCACTCAACATGCTACTGGAAACTGCAGAAGACAAGTAACACTGTGGCCCCTCATGCAACTTGAAAGGAGATTCAGCTAAAATATATAAAACAATGTATAGATGGCACCTGATACCAGAAAGGATTGCTAAGATGTATTAAAATAGTTCTAGTAACTGTTGAAATTGCAGGGAAAGGGTGGGTACTATTTACTAGATGTGGTGGTCATGTAAAAAGGTTCAGAAATACTGGGCACAAATACATATGATTTTAGAAGAAATTGTTAAAGTCAAATTTGAAATGAAACCAGAGCTCTGTCTGCTTGGGATGTTAGATGAGCGACTTGATAGAAAATGTGGAAGGTTATTGCTATACATGATAATAGCAGCAAAATTTACCTATGCTTAATGATGGAAAGACTCAATGATTCCATCCCTAGATGATTGGCTTATAAAAATAAGCAAACTTGCAGAAACAGATAGTCCATAAGAATGGGAACAGGCAATAAAGTATTTTCTTAGGACTAGAGCTTTCTGATTTTTTTTTACATACACAGGTATGGATAACTATAAAAAAACAATTTGCATACATTGAAAAAGGTTTAAAATCATAATCAAATATTTCATTAATGTTTTCATTATGCCAATATATTTAACCTTTTCAGGAATCACTTATTTCTAATTTTGTAGCATTCCAGCTTGTCTATATAGCATTAGGTATTTGTTTTTTAAAATTCATTTCCCTCTTCTTTTTCTCTCTCCTTCCCCCCCCCCTTCCCTTTCCTTCCTTGAGAACCATATATAATCTCTTTCCTAAACATCAACATAACGTTAGCATCTCAAGAGTTTTGCCATAATACATATATTAAGGAAAAGAAAGTCACATCAAATAGCTACAAAGAATTCTTCGTAATGTCTTTCTTCAGAAGGAAGTCAAACTATGTGATGAAAATTTGGATGTTATAATAGTCAGACTTGAAACCCCCGTGTTGAAATAGCCTTTCCTTCTAAAAACCTTTTGAAGGGTTCCCAGTCTTTCCTAAATTCCGAAGGGTCTTTTGACTGGAGATATCCCGTCAGAATGTCCATCTCTGCCACCTCCGCCACTTTCACGATCCATGCCTCCATTTACGGTGTTTCCTCCAATTTCCAGGCTTGTGCATAAACAATTCTTGCAGCAGTTACCATCAAGGTGAAGAGTTTATCGTGTGACTTCAGCAGTGATCTGTCTGTTATTCCTAGTAGGAATATTTCTGGGTGCATAGGTATTTTTAGCTTTAATATTTTTTCAATAATTTTATGGATCTCAATCCAAAACTTTTTTTGCCTTCTTGCAAAACCATCACATATGGAAAAATGATTCTGTTGCTTGTTTACATTTCCAGCAAGTGTTTTTTAATTGTGGCTGCATTTGGCTAATTTAACAGGTGTCATATAGGACTGATAAAACATTTTGTAGAAATTTTCCAGAAGTAAGGCATACAACAGACAAAGCAGCACTTCTCATTTATAGTTTTCTGAGTTCAAATGAGCTGCCTACATGACTTGTAGCATGTCTACAATGAAGAAGCAAATTACTTAAATGTGGGTGCCATAAAACTTAGCAAGGAAAGAGGGTTAGGTTACACAGAAACATAGAGACTACAGAACCATTTCAATTGTGCATGCAAGATTGTTAGTTTTCCCAATAATACATATGTACACCATGATACACAAACGTTCTTTCAAAACACTTCGAACTCCTTAAAAACATTGTGGCAATCTGTCATCAAGATCTAAGACAATCATACAGACTCTCAACAACTGTTGTCAACGGACATGCAAGAATTTGCATGTAAGATCCAGCAAGTTTTACTGATGTGTTAGACTAGGGTTGCATATACACAATAGAATTAATGCAGTGTGATACCACTATGGGATCATTGGGGTTGTAATTTTACAAGGCTTTTGGCCTTCTCTTCCCAATCACAGCATCACCACTAGTTTTAATCTTCCAATTTTTTGTATCATGAATCTCTAAGCTTAGAGCATGACAAGTGAAAAGGGACATCCCTTTTGGCTTCTATATTGCACGAATGTGTTGCTAGGTTTTCCATGGAGCTTGGTCTCAGTTTCGTGCCTGCGAAACTGCAGTTGGGCAGCAATCCTGTAAGATTTGCCATTACTTGTGTCTCACTTACTCAGTGGGGCCATTTTCAAGTAGATGTTGCATATGATTGAGCTGTTAATTAGCGTTCATTTTCTTATTGCTATTGCTGGCAGCTCTAATTACACATGATCTGAGAAAGGATGACTTTAACTCAGTGATTTACAATTATTGATCATTACAAATTGATAATTTTCTGTCAGATATTGATGCATGTCAAATTTGTTTCTGAAATGTCTTCCTTCATGAAATCGTTCCAAAATATGAACAATTGCATAAGTTGTCAAACACCTTTGCTCTTGCCTTAAGGGTCCTTCTTACATATACAAATTTTGTTTCCTTTGCCCTTGAATAGCTGGGCACTTGAGGTCACTGTCACCTTGTTTGAACTATGTTATTATATCTAATTTCTAGGCCTAGGAAATTGTGCATTGAAACAATTCCTCAACTATAGTGGCTTTCACTCAATCTATGCCTGTCCTATTCCTAGATTTATTTTTCTAAAGTCTTTAAAAATAGGATCTGTTTATCATTCTGAGCCATTATGAGAATGTTCTGGTAATTCACGTGTAGTAATATCACTCTTTTATCAAGAGGTGTATATACTAGCAATTTCACTTCATTTTTGCTTTCTTTCAAGCAGATGAGTGTGTGTGTTGTGACTGCTTAAAATATCAGTGCAACAAAAAGTGTATTTTTGCCCTTTCACTCCTTGTGTGAAACCTAGCCTTAACTCTTGCCACTATAGAGGCTTCTGGGAGCAGCATGGTCAGGTGTATGTCAGAGTCAGTGCGTGACCGATGGCAGGGAGAGGACGATGAAGAGGGTCATAAGCTTTCCAATGAGCTCAGGAGGATTCTTGGCTGAGGGAATTAATCGGGTACATCTTTTTCCCATTGAAATGGGATTTTTATTTATTTTATTTATTTATTTATGTTCGCTCTTATATTCCGCTCCTCCCAGCAGGCTCGGGGCGGATCACAACATACATACATGGGCGGCAGTTGAAAACGTGTCAACAAGCGGCCCTACAATTTATAAAACATAAAACACATATAAAAGCCACATTTAAAACCAGTTTCGAAGTCAGACATCGGTAGAGGGGTATACAGCACAATAATATCTGGTGCACCTAACTAAAGGCCAGCCCAAAGAGGGCCGTCTTACACGCCCTCCGGAACGGGCCCAGTTCCGTAATGGCACGGGCATTGTCCGGAAGGGCGTTCCAGAGCACTGGTGCTGCTACTGAGAAAGCCCTTTGTCTCGTCGTTGATAGGTGGCAGGAGCGGACTGATGGAATTAACAACAGATTTTGCTCATCTGAACGCAGTGATCTCGGGAAACGTGCGGGTAAGGCGGTCCTTCAGGTACGCAGGCCCTAGGCCGTGCAAGGCCTTAAAGGTCAAAACCAACACCTTGAAGGCAATCCGGTACTCAATAGGAAGCCAGTGCAGTTGCCGGAAGTATAGGTGTAATATGCTCCTCGCTGGCACTCCTGCCAGCAGACGGCCGCGGCATTCTGCACTAGCTTGAGTTTCCGGAGTGTCGACAGGGGAAGGCCAACGTAGAGGGCATTACAGTAGTCTAGTCTCGAGATGACCGTCGCTTGGATCACCGTGGCCAGGTCCCTCCTGGACAGGTAGGGCGCCAGTCGCCTAGCCTGACGGAGGTGGAAGAATGACGTCCTGCTGACCACGGAGACCTGGGCCTCCATGGTCAGCGAGGAGTCCAACACAACCCCCAAGCTCTTGACTGACGGCGATGGGTTAAGCCGCTCGCCGTCCAGGGTAGGCAACCGGCACCCACCCAGCCCAGGCCGACCGGGCCACAGTATCTCCGTCTTCGATGGATTCACCTTCAGCCGGCTGGCACGCAGCCAACCAGTCACGGCCTCGAGGCATAGATGGAAACAATCGGGTACGGAGTCCGGCCTGCCGTCCATTCTCAGCAGAAGCTGGGTGTCATCAGCGTACTGATGACACTCCAGACCAAAGTCACGGGCCAGCTGGGCCAGGGGGCGGACTGGAAGGGATCAAGTCCAGCTGTGTCGTCTAGGAACTGCTGCAGCTGCTCCGCTGCTGCCCTCTCAATTACCTTGCCTAGGAAAGGCAAGTTGGAAACAGGCCTGTAATTGGAGGGAGCCGACGGGTCTAAATTCGGCTTTTTCAGCAGCGGTTTCACCATCGCCTCTTTTAATCCCCCTAATGATTAGTTAATTCATTCAGGCCAAGTGCAGAACCATAGAATAGATAAATTAATGCCTCAGTCCATTGATCTGTTGGAGGTCTGCAGCTCAGTGGTAGAGCCTGTGCTCTGTGTGGAAAAGGTTCCAGGTTCACTCTCTACCATTTCTAGGGGAAACAATCCTATGTGGATTTCTGGAGGGCTACTGCCACCCAGTGCAGGCTGTATTGGGCTAGTTGGGCCAATGATCTGTATAGGGCAGGGGTGCTCATTAGGTAGATCGCAATCTACTGGTAGATTGCGTAGGGCGTCCTGGTAGATCACAGGCAGGGCGGGAGGAAGGCTCAGTCAATTCGTCCAGTAGTAAGAAATCAGTTTGTGTGTGTCAACTGTAAAATAGGATGTGTGGAAGGGACCTGGGTTATCTGAGATCCTTTCCACACAGTTGAATACAATCTGATGTTATCTGCTTTGAATCGGATTATATGGCAGTGTGGACTTCAAAAACCCAGTTCAAAGCAGATATTGTGTTATATGTTTCACATTTTTGTAGTGGGTAGATTTTGACTTGGTTGTTTTATAAGTAGCTCGCATGCTGAAAAAGTGTGAGCACCTCTGGTATAGGGCAACTTGTCATGAAGGGGAGAGAGGAAGGGAGGGAGAGAGATGCCACATCTACCTTGCAATTTCATAATGAAGTTTAACTGCATTGAACTGCATTACACGAGTCTACACTGCAGTTCAATGCAGTCAGACTACATTATATGGCAGTGCAGTTGGGGCCAGAGAGAGAGAGATCAGCTACAGCATGATCTCAGCTGGAAAAGTTGGCTTATTCTTTTCAACAGGGACAATCGTTTGAATGGCTAGAGAAGGGTCCTCTGTTGGCCTTAAAGGTTTCATACTCAGGCCCCTTCTACACTGTCATATAAAATCGAGATTAGATGTCTTGAACTGGCAGTCTAGACTCATATAATCCAGTTCAAAGCAGATAATGTGGATTATCTACTTTGATTATCTGGATTATATGGCATTGCAAAAGGAGCCTCAGAAGCTGTGCACTGTCATGCTCACAAGGTTTTGGAAGATGTCAACTTTTCCTATCTTTACACAGATTGCAGTCAAAAGAACAACACAATCTGGAAGAAGGCTGTTCAGTGACTTCACATTGCAATGTGTGTTTCTTCTATGTAGTTCTAATTCAATTCCAATAGTTTTCCTGATTTTTTAAAAAGCAAGATTTTCAACTTCATTGCATTCTAAAATGTACTTCACACTGAATTTTTCTTGAAAAAGTGGCTGGAGGAAAAAGCCATTTCCCACATAGAAGACACCTCCCATAGGAGTTAGCATCTAAATGGATAAGATTTCACAACACAAAAAACCTCTGTCTGCTGATACTGACACACATATTAGGGAGATGAAGGCTCCATCTACACTGCCAAATATTTGATTTTAAAGTGGATGCAACTGATTTTAATGTTTGTGTATATTTATAGTTTGTTTTTATTCTAGCATTGAATGTTTGCCATATTTATGCTGTGCTCCACCCTGAGTCCCCTTTAGAGTAAGAAGGGAAGAATATAAATGCTTTACATGATATTAATAATAATAATCTTCTTCGCAGGCACGACTGGCGGGGACGAGAGACAGGGCCTTTTCAGTGGTGGCTCCTCGGCTTTGGAACGCCCTCCCTAGAGACATCAGATCGGCCCCCTCCCTCCTGACATTTCGCAAGAAAGTCAAGACCTGGCTGTTTGAGCAGGCATTTGCTGATGAAATATAAAGGTTTAATTAGATATATGGAATGACGACAATGTGACGGAAACTGATTTCAACATGACGCTGAGACTGCAATTGTATGTTTTTAATTGTTAATGTTGTTATATGGGGTTTTTTTGGTTTGTTTGCTTGTGTTGTATTGAGTGCAGAGACTGCCTTGTGTAAACCGTCCCAAGTCACCTTCAGGCTGAGAGGGGCGGTATAGAAACGTGACAAATAAATAAATAAATAATACAGATTGAAAATATAATACAATTTTACTGCCCTGAATTGAACAAATAAATAAATAAATAATACAGATTGAAAATATAATACAATTTTACTGCCCTGAATTGAACTACATGATTCTATAGATGGGGTTGAAGTGGAAAAACTGTGATTTCAGAAAACTTTTTATTATATCTCAACCAATGCAATTCCCTTTGTTGTTTGAAGGCCATCATGGAAGGGTCTTGCACAGCTACTTTCTGGTGCTTTTTGCATACAAAAGAAACACTCAGAGAGACTCACTGAAGTGTGGACTCTGATGCTGTAAAAATATAATGTCATAGCAAGCATTACTTGCTGAATCTTGGAGAAACCAATTGGACAGAAAAAGTTCCCCTTGGAATTTCACACACACACACATTATACCGATAAACTTGATTTACAGAAGAAATACAATGCATTAGAATACGATATGTTTATAAGATAGTCATTTGGGATACATCTGACAGTACATCATTTCCACTTTAAATGTGATCTTTAAAACCTATAGTATACAAATCAGTCTTAATCTTTATTAACTCTACAAAAATGTCAAGGCAAGGAGGTCACTGGGGGTTCCAGAGTTAAAAGAGTACAGCCAAGACAATGACTCTAATTGCACTGTCAGGTACAGGCTTTGCTTCCTAGAAGATAGGCCTGTAAGAAGACATTTCATTTAGAGAGTTTCCCACGAGACCCCAAACACTCAGGACTAACTGCAGATATTAATGCAAAGTCACTGACCCATAGCACAAGGTCTTTTGTATTTGGTCTTGCTCTGTGCATTTCAGCATCAGAAAACAAAAGTTGCCTGGTTACAATGTTATATATAAAAATAGGAGTAATTATTCACATCTGCATTAGCCAATCTTGGCTCATTACATTTTCTAGCAATGAATTGGTTATAGCCTGGCTCAAACACAAATTTGCTCTAATGTCCTCCTGATCCCCATGTACTTGGACAAATGTAATCACAAATGAAACTAAGCTGTAGTGAACAATATTGAACCAGCTTTCAAACCTGTTTCAGTCCTGGTAGTGGTACAGCAGACCATATTTGCAATAACCAGGTTCCTTCTTTGACAAAATATTGCTCCATTTTATTATGAACCTTTATTTCCATACAACAATAAGGAATGGCTTAGAAGGCAATATGAGAAAACCTATACTCATGACCAAGCGGCCTCATCAGAACTTTTATTTTTGTCTTGTCAGGAGCAACTTGAGAAACTGCAAGTCACTTCTGGTGTGAGAGAATTGACCGTCTTCAAGGAAGTTGCCCAGGGAATGGCCAGATGTTTTGATGTGTTACCATCCTTGTGGGAGGCTTCTCTCATGTCCCTGCATGAGGAGCTGGAGCTGATAGAGGGAGATCATCCGCACTTTCCCTGGATTCGAACCTGTGTCCTGTCAGTCTTCAGTCCTGACGAGGTTTAACCCACTGCGCCACCGGGGGCTCCTCTCGTCAGAACTATACAACAGGAATAACATGTCTCTACACTATTCAAACTCATCTTAAACAGCTTCATTAGTAACAGTTTAAACCAAACTTCCATATACTTCAACTGGTGGGGCCTAAAATTCCACCCATGGTCTTGGGCCAGTGTACTTGAGGGACCGCCTCTTCCCATATTGCCCCCAGAGATCCCTACGCTCCAGCGAACAAAATCTCCTCAATGTCCCCTCCATCTGACAATATCATCTATCCTCAACAAGACAAAAGGCATTCTCGGTGGTTGCACCAACTTTGTGGAATGCGCTACCAGAGGAAGCCAGAGGAATTAAAGAACTGTCTTCATTCTGTAGAACCCTGCAAGACGGCTCTCTTTTGCTTGGTATTTCTGGCCGAGTAAACTGTTATGCTCACTGTCTAGTTTTAGAAATATGTTAGCGTTAGTAATATCTTTTAGATTAACTTGGTGTTTATTATCTTGCTTGTTTCACACTGCTGTAAACCGCTCCGAGCTTCTAGAGCAGTGTTTCTCAACCTGGGGGTCGGGACCCCTGGGGGGGTCGCGAGGGGATGTCAGAGGGGTCGCCAAAGACCATCAGAAAAGACAGTATTTTCTGTTGTTCGTGGGGGTTCTGTGTGAGAAATTTGGCCCAATTTTATCATTGGTGGGGTTCAGAATGCTCTTTGATTGTAGGTGAACTATAAATCCCAGCAACTGCAACTCCCAAATATCAAGTCTCTTTTTTCAAACTGTACCAGTGTTCATATTTGGGCATATTGCCAAGTTTGGTCTAAATCCATCATTGTTTGAGTCCACAGTGCTCTCAGGATTTAGGAGAACTAGAACTCCAAAACTCAAGGTCAATGTCCGCCAAACCCTTCCAGGATTTTCTGTTGGTCATGGGAGTCCTGTGTGCCAAATTTGGTTCAATTCCATCATTGGTCAAGTTCAGAATGCTCTTTGATTGTAGGTGAACTATAAATCCCAGCAACTACAAGTCCCAAAAAACATAATCAACCCCCCCCCCCCAATATTCAAATGTGGGCACATCGGGTATTTGTGCCAAATTTGGTCCAGTGAGTGAAAATACATCTGGCATATCAGATATTTACATTACTATTCATAACAGTGGCAAAATTTAGTTATGAAGTAGCAATGAAAATAATTTTATGGTTGGGGGTCACCACAACATGAGGAACTGTATTAAGGGGTCGCGGCATTAGGAAGGTTGAGAACCACTGTTCTAGAGGGAGCGGACTAGAAGCCGAAATAATAAATAAATAAATAAATAAATAAATATAGATCAGTGGTTCCCAAAGTGTGTGGTTCTACCCCCTGGTGGGCGGTGGGGCGATCTAGGGGGGCGCTGGAAGGCCCAGGAGAATTTGGGGGGCGCTGAACCCCTGTAAGGGGGCGGTGGGGGCGGTGGCGTGAGCAAGATGACAGGCTACCATCCATCTCTCTGTGTGTCTCTCTCTCTTCTTCCCTCCTCCTGCTCCCTCCTCCTCCTCTCGCCAAGCAAGGGATAATAATAATCCCTTCCAACTGGTTGAGTCTTATAACAATAATAATAATGTCCTTCAACATATTCAGTGGAACATGGATTCAGTGCGGTAACCAATTTATTAACAAAAAAGAAACCGATTGCAAAATAGTCAATCGCAATGATTTGAGATGACTGCTGATGAAAATAGAGCCGAGGATTACTAGATTGGTAGCAGCATGCCAGGTTCATCCTTCTCATTAAGATGATTTTGAATGTTTTAACTTTTTTGTATTACCTTTCTATTCTAAATTCAATAAATAGTTTCATAATTTCAAACTTCAATGTTTCTAATTTACAACTTTATTATATTTTATGAAAAAGGTAGAAATATTAATACATATATCTTTCTGTTTAATTTCTATTAAAGATTTAAAAATTTAATTTCTAGGGGGGCGGTGAGTAAATTTTTTCTGGAAAGGGGGCGGTAGGCCAAAAAAGTTTGGGAACCACTGATATAAATGATAGCATCGTCATGTCATTGTCTAAAACGGACTTCAAATATTTATTACATTATGGTTTGTTGTAAATAAACTATCAAATTTATCAAAACAAATATTGTGGTTTTCTTCTACATGGATACTGATGTTTTTGAACTTGAAATAAGGCAAATCAAGATGTTTTTTTATATGTTGTTATAGAATTTATTATAGAACAGCATATGAAAAATGTTGCCACTATAATAAGTATTGCAGCAGCAGCTTCCTAACTATGCCAGCTTTTAAAATAATTTGTTTATGTCATAATATTGCAATTTTATTCTGGGATAGATTTGATTGCCTCCTTTTGTAGTGGTAGAAGGTATTACCAAAATGTTCTATATGAAAATTATGTGTGTTAAAAGTTTAAGTCATATATATGTATTTTTAAAATAGCCTTGGAAAGATATTTGGAACATCTTGGCTGACACAAAGAATCCATTGACAGACTGGCTAAATTCTTTTTTCCCCTGCTTAAAGTCTCATAAGATGATTTCTCCATCCTAATTCCATATCTTATGTTTCACATTTTTGTATCATATTGCATTTTCAAGATGCGTATGATTTTTAAAGATGTGTGTGATCGTGTTTTACGTTTTTCATGACTCTGTTTCTATTCCTTTGTGATCATGAAATAATAAAATGACTATAAACCTGGATTTTGGGGGAAGTGATTAATTGAAGTATAGTGAGAAGACTTCTGAAAGTAGTCATAGTTTAACCTTTTTAATTTCAGATTTCTCACAACATAACTAATCGGTTAATTTTTTCAGTTACTTTGTAGGGAGAAATCTCTGAACACTACATGCTGTTGACTTGTAGTACAAAGCAATTTCTTCTTCAACCCACCTGATGGTATGACACACAACAGAGGCCAAGGAAGCAGCACACACCAGTGCTTGTACAACAAGATAGTCTGCCACACCATTTAGTGAGGCTATACTTCTGTAATTGTGAAAATAGCTTTAAACAATACAAAGGAATGATATGCTTATCAAATTTGATAGGGCATGCTTTCAAATTTAAAATTACAAGTGATACCAAATTCCACTGAGGACAGGATCAGAATTCAAAACAACCTTAACAGATAGAAGAGCTGGACCAAAACTAATAACATGAACTTCAAGAGGCGCAAACTAAACGTACTACAATTAGGCAGAAAACAAAATGCACAGATATGATAAATGACACTTGGCTTGGCAGCAGAACATTTTAAAAGGATTTATTGTAGACCATAAGATGAACACCAACAATGTGATTCTAGGCTGCATCAATAGGAATCCATTGTTTATATTGATGGAAGTAATAGTATCGCACTCTTCTTCTTTAGTCAGGCTTCACCTAGGATACTATATTGAGTTCTGGGCATCACAATTCCAATAGGATGTTGATAAACTGGGAAATGTCCTGAGGAGAGTGAAAGCAAAGCTAATCTGAGATGGCTTTAAACAATTGATTTTAAGTGGAGATAACTGATTTTAATGTTTGTGTATACTTATAGTTTATTTTATGTTCTGGCATTGAATGTTTGCCGTATATATGTTGTGCTCTGTCCTGAGCCCCCCTCGTGGTCAAAAGGGCGGAATATAAATGCTTTAAATAAATCTGTATACGTTTATAAAGCGGAATGTTTGTATGTATGTGTGTATGCGGAGGGCGGAAGGGCGGGAGGCGGGAGGGCGGAAGGGCAGAAGGGCGGATATGTGGCAGCCACTTTCACAGGCCACAGCGACCAGCGCGGGTGATGGACCTGCACCAAAATTGGTACACATAACCCCCCCTAACCCCCTTTACGTCTTGGTGCGGTTCGGGGGACATGACCCACGGATTATGGGATTTGTAGTACTTTCAAACACGTTGGTTCCCACAGACCACTGAGGCCACCAAAAAGGACCAATACAGACCACACTTAGCACACACAGCCCCCATGACCCACTCTATGTCCTGGTGCAGATCGGAGGAGGGTGGACCATGGATGATGGGACTTGAAGTACCTCTACTCACTTCCCAAGTCCGCTGCAACCCTCATCCAATCACTGATCGAGACCAAACTTGGCATACATAACCCCTATGACTGCCTTCACGTCCAGGTGAGGTTTGGGGGAGGACTGACAATGGATGATAGGATTTGTAGTACTTTCACATCCCTCTGTTCCCACAGACCACTGTGGCCCCCAACAAACACTGATAAAGACCACACTTGGCACACAGAGCCCCAGTGACCCACTCTACATACTACTGAAGTTTGGAGGGGGCCAGAACATGGATTATGGGACTTGCAGTACCTTCCCTCACTTTCCAAGACTGCTACAAACCTAATCCTATAACTGATCAACACGAAACCTGCCACACAGAGCCCTCATGACCCACTCTACATCCTGATGCATATCGAAGGAGGGTGGACCATGGATGATGGGACTTGAAGTACCTCTACTCACTTCCCAAGTCCGCTGCAACCCTCATCCAATTACTGATCGAGACCACACTTGGCACACATATCGCCCATGACTGCCTTCATGTCCTGGTGAGGTTAGGGGGAGGACTGACAATGGATGATGGGATTTGTAGTACTTTCACATCCCTCTGTTCCCACAGACCACTGTGGCCCCCAACAAACACTGATAAAGACCACACTTGGCACACAGAGCCCCAGTGACCCACTCTACATCCTACTGAACTTTGGAGGGGGCCAGAACATGGATGATGGGACTTGGAGTACCTTCCCTCACTTTCCAAGCCTGCTACAAACCTAATCCAATGACTGATCAACACCAAACCTGGCACACAGAGCCCTCATGGCCCACTCTACATCCTACTGAACTTTGGAGGGGGCCAGAACATGGATGATGGGACTTGCAGTACCTTCCCTCACTTTCCAAGCCTGCTACAAACCTAATCCAATGACTGATCAACACCAAACCTGGCACACAGAGCCCTCATGACCCACTCTACATCCTGGTGCTGTTTTGTGTGAGACGGACCACGAATGATGGGACTTGAAGTACCTTCACTCACTTCCTAAAAACAATGCAACCTGCATCCATTCACCAATACAGACCAAACTTAGCACACAGAGCCCCCATGACCCAATCTACATCCTACTACACTTTGGGGGAGGGTGGACCAGAGATGATGGGACTTCCACTACCTTCAGTAATTTTATGACACCACTGCAACTCCCAATAATGATGGATCAAGACCAAACTTGCCACACAGAGCTCCCATGACCCACTCTACATCCTGCTGCACTTCTCAAATGACCCGGGCACCGCCGGGTCCCCAAGCTAGTAATAAATAAAATAAAAGGTCTGGAAACGATGCTTTATGTGGAATGACTTACGTAGATGCTGGGTATGTTTAGCCTTTGAAAAAATGTTTTTTAAGAGGTGACATGATAGCCATGTTTAAATATTTGACAGAAGTTTCTTATTGCAACTCCAGAGACTAAGGGCTCAAAAAGCCAATGGGATATTGGCTTGCATAAATAGGAGTATAGTGTCTAGATCAGACCTGGGCAAACTTCGGCCCTCCAGGTGTTTTGGACTCCAACTCCTACAATTCCTAACAGCCAATAGGCTGTTAGGAATTGTAGGAGTTGGAGTCCAAAACACATGGAGGGCAGAAGTTTGCCCAGGCCTGGTCTAGATCCAGGGAAGTCATGCTACTCCTCTCTTCTGCCTTGTTCAGACCACACCTGGAATACTGTGTCCAATTCTGGGCACCACAATTGAAGGGAGATGTTGACAAGCTGGAATGTGTCCAGAGGAGGGCAACTAAAATGATCAAGGGTCTGGAGAACAAGCCCAATGAGGAGTGGCTTAAAGAGCTGGGTATGTTTAGCCTGCAGAAGAGAAGGCTGAGAGGAGACATGATAGCCATGTATAAATATGTGAGGGAAAGACATAGGGAGGAGGGAGCAAGCTTGTTTTCTGCTGCCCTGGAGACTAGGATGCAGAGCAATGGCTTCAAATTACAGGAAAGGAGATTCCACCTGAACATTAGGAAGAACTTTCTGTGAGAGCTGTTCATCAGTGGAACTCTCTACCCTGAAGTGTGGTGGAGGCTTCTTCTATGGAGGCTTTTAAACAGAGTCTGAATGGCCATCTGTTGGGGATGATTTGAATGTGATTTTCCTGCTACTTGGCAGGAGGTTGGACTGGATGGCCCATGAGGTCTCTTGAGTCTATGTTTCATCTACACTTTCACTTAGGTCAGTGTGTCATAGGATCAGCCTCACAGATGCTAAATGCCACACAGGGCTGATTGGGATTAATGTGAGGGAAGCCCACTTTAACATGGTTAAGCTAAGTTGAAGGAAACTATGGGAGACAGTCCAAATCCTGAGGCAGGATTCCAGCTTTCACTCAACTTAAGAATAACTGGAACTGGTCTCATTTGCCATGATTGCCACCCCATGTTCCCTGGATTCAGGTGGTTCAAGGATATAGGATGGCAGGCCCCAGGTGTCCTCTCACCCTATGTCATTACCATCTCCACCTGCAACACTGGGGTTAATGTCAGTCAGAGAGCTCATGTGTCAAATGAGAAGGGGGCGGGGGCTTTCCCCATTTCTCACTCCCAGTTTCTCAGTGTTTCAGCACACTGGCTGATGTCACCCAGAATGCAGAAGCCCAGGTAGCATGTTGCAGCTGGAGGGGGGGGGCATGTAGGGTGGCTGCCCAATGGCACAGTACCATGTTTGATGTGGCTGGACAGTAAGGATTCCCTCCTGCCTCCAAGGCGGCTGATAGGACACCATGCAGCACTAATCCAGCAACCTGGACACCAGATTGACCTTGCATTGCCTATCAATGTAGAAGGGCCCTAGGGCTCTATAGGAGAAGAAATTCCACCTAAAGATTAGAAAGAACTTCCTAACAGAGCTGTTCAACAGTGGAATGTGCTGCTTCGGAGTCTGGTGGGACCCCTTTCTTTGGAGATCTTTAAATACAAGCAGGATGGCCATGTGAGTTCCTAAATGGCAGGGGATCAATTGTTGATTATTTATTTCAAATTACAAGTATTTATTTATTTATTATTTACGTCATTTCTACCCCGCTCTTCTCACCCCCGCAGGGGGACCCAGAGCGGCCAACATGGCAGCAATTCGATGCCGTAGTAAAATACAGTATAATAAAAGATAAAAACATACACATATCACAATTTAAAACAACATAAGTTAAACAACATTATCTGCATAATCCAAAAAGCCTTTTCCATTTCAACAATCACAAGGTCAGTTTCAGTGTTCAGTACCATTATATTCATTGACCAAATGCCTGGTTCCACAGCCACATCTTTAGTTTCTTTCTGAAAGAAAAGAGGGAGGATGCCGATCTGATTTCGCTGGGGAGCGAGTTCCATAGGCGGGGGGCACCACCAAGAAGGCCCTGTCCCTCATCCTCACCAGCCGTGTTTGTGAAGCTGGTGGGACCAAGAGCAAGGCCTCCCCGGCGGATCTTAAGCTACGAGGCGGAATGTAGAGTGAGATACATTCGGACAAGTAAGCTGGTTCGGAAATGTATAGGGCTTTATCTGTCATATAGTATAGTAACTAATTGTTTGTAATTAATTGCTTTGGGACTAACCATTATGAACCTCTTCTCAATCCCATTTTTTTTTTTAAAAACAAACATCAGCTTAGTGCTAAATTTTCTGGCATGATTACAGTTGTTGTACAATCCACTTGTGGTTCATACTTTTGATCAGAGAGCTTCTTATACAAAGTGCTTTTAAAAAAATCACATCACTGACCTTGCTTAGCCCCAAATTCAAATAACCTAGCTTGGCAATAGAAGAAAAAATAGAGATGCAGAAGGCTGCTAGCTCAGGGCACAAACATTTCTTGGTAGCTTTGAGTTTTGGCGAAGCCCTTCTTTTTTCTTTAAGAAACAGAAAACAAGATCAATGTAAAAAAAATAAGAAGTGCAAGAATAAGACAGTTGACCCGTTTCTCTCACCCTGCTCACCTTGGACCATGATCTAAAAGCTGTCAGATCTATTCTGGACTACCTCTGCATTTCATCTTTATTCTGGGGACACGATTGGGCTGCAAAGGCCATGGATGCCTCAGATGTCCCAGCCTGTCTAAATATTGGCACAGCAAGGCACAGACATGCATGCCATTCTACAGCCATCCATCCTACTATTGAGTACTGTAAGGAAAAATAGCATCTTTTCTTTTATGTAGTCAAGATCTGGGAAGATGCCAGAGATCTTAAACAAAGGTAAGATGTAAAGTGGTAGACAATACAGCAGAGAAATAAAATCCATATCAAGGCAATAATGGTCATAAAGCTATAAGGAGGGTGTATAATCGTTCCTGGACTTTTAATTTGTGACTAATTTGTTGCACAATGAGGTTGCAATTTTCTAATTGTGATTGCCACTTTAATTTTACTCATGGCTGTGCAACTAACAATGTATAGTCTAGTAATTAAAATTAATTGTACCTTCACTTGCATATTTCTACTAGGCTGTTAAAATTAGCCTGTAGGCTCAATGATTTGGTTCCCTGAAAGATGCTGAACTCATTTCAGGGAGCCCAATTATGTTACACCTTGTAATTCTAGTATAAAAACCAGGCCTTTACTTTTATATAAAGAATTTGCAGAATGGCATTTTAAAGAACATGTATGCTCAGCTTTAGTAATCTGGTAGATGTGAATGTTAACACTGTTATTATAGACAAGGCATTATTGAGATACAACTTACAAAAATAGTAATTATTACTTGCATGGGTATCTTTTGTAAGCTCAAATAGATTTCTAGCATTCAATTACTTTAAAGCACAATTACCAGTAATCTTCTGGACTACATTTGTAGTTTAAATCTGATTAATTCAGAGTTGAGGGGTTTTTTTTAAAAAAAACTCTTTTGCACATGAAACTACAAAGCAGAAAAAAAGAAAAGGTAAAGCAAATAGTGATCCTACCAGCCAAAACTTCTTCATTTAAGAATGCCTGGGAATAGCAGATTTCCTTTTCCCGTTCTTCTTACCTGAATACTGCAGCCTTTCAAATAAAAAGACCAATGTACACCAGACACAATGCAATGCACATCGGGATCGTTGCACATTGGCTCTGTTGTGCATTGGTCCAATTATATTAGGCACTGTCGCACATTGGGCACTTTGCTGGCTCTGCTGCATTGTAGCAGATATGGATATGAACATTAAACAACTGTGGAATTCTAATTCCCACAGTTATAACTCCACTTATGTAGTATGTTATACATTTATAACATATTTTTAAAGATCTTAACTGAGTTTCAAGCCCCAGCCCTAAACATTCCTGAGAGGATTAATCTAACCATCTAATCTAATTATCTGCCATAGTAGATTTCAACCTGTAGGTCCCCAGGTGTTTTGGCCTATTACTCCAAGAAATCCCAGCCAGTTTACCAGCTGTTAGGATTTCCGGGAGTTGAAGGCCAAAACATCTAGGGACCCACAGACTGAGAACCGCTGATCTACCAAGTCAAAAACTGGTTTGGCAGGAAACTCTTACAAAACCAATCAAAGATAGTGAAATATGAAATACTTTGGAGCTCCTGTGTTTAGATTCAGGTTTATGTTTTTTCAATAAATGGGAGAAGAAGATTCACATACATATAGACAAAAACTGAGGTGCAACCATTGACATATTTCTGGGCACTGAAAGAAACATGATATAATATATGAGCTAATATAATGAATGTGGGGGTTTGACCATCCATGAAGCCAGCCCAATATCCAACTGAGAGAGAATCCATTCTGGGAAGCAAGGACCCTTTAGAGGTGTAATTAAAGTCAGGTTCCAAGAAAGCCATCAAGGTGTTTCGGAAATATCAGATGGGAGATGTGTCTCAATGAAATCTGTATTGTGTTATCTGTTTCCTATTCAGTGTGTATATTTGCATATACTTTGACTTTTGTTTCTGGGGCTGGCTCCTATTGTAAACCCCACAATCCCATCCTGGACTATTTCAGACCATTTCCCAAATCTGGACCTTTTCCTCCTGGGAAGATCTTTCAAATGGCTCCAGCTTCAGATGGACAAATACTATAGCAACTCTCCCTTTTCACCACCACAAGGGAGACTCTATCCACCTCTAACACATAGGGAGTACCAACCGGAGACAGCTCAGACCTTAGCTTGACCATTCCTGTGCCAATCAGGGAAGGCAGTGGGTCTTCTAAATGGTTGCCAAAGGGGATAAAATGATTTGAACAGCATTGTTATTTCAGTTCTTTTGGCAATTACACTGTTCTGACACCCATCTGGTCAGATGAATAAAACTTCTGTTACTGTCTTCAAACCCAGGTGCATTTTTCCTGGCTGTCAAAGTAGCATGGCATGCCAGGCACTGAATCTACAGCATCCCCTGTAGATTGCACATAGCCAATTTTGGTAAGAGAGACTCTAACTTTCAGAAAAAAATTAAAAATACAATTTTAACACTCTTTAAAAGTAAATTTGCTAGTTTAGGAACATAAAATACATTGGCTAAGATTCTACATTATCAGAGTAGCTTCAGTGATGGAGTGCTGTCAAAATAGCTCCTTCTGCTGAGGCCATCCCCCAAGAACCTAAAGCAACAATGCCCCAAAGAAATGGTTTCCAAGATGCAACAGATTGGGGTGGGGCTAGGAAAATCTAACCTGAGCACTCTTTGGATCATGGGATGCTTTAGGACATGCAGCAATTCTCCTCAAAGTGCCCCACAGCTGGACAGCACTGAAATCACAATTTCTTCAGCACCTTGGAACTCCACCTGCCTTTAGAGTAAGATTTTGAGTTTGCATTTGGACATTAACGGCCATAAACATAATTCTAAAAGTTCCAAGATATGATGGACAATCTCTTCAATATAAAACTGGATACCACTCATAATTTCATTTGGCATAAAAAGAATGCATTTGATCAATTGAAAAGTATAGTTTGTTCAGAAAAGAATTATACATTAATTTACTTTTTGTAATTTTATTTTTTGTTGCAGCTGGATCTATAAGGTCCAGAATCATAATGATCAACTGAATTATAAGGAACCTCTTTACTTTTGTCAGTTTATGAGGCACAATTCAAAACAAAAATCTCCTCTGGTTCTCCAAAAGGCCAAGCAGATACAAGGCTCTCAATTCCATAATTGAGAAAAACCAGGAGAGAAAACCAGGGCCAGGAATTACAATTGTGTGAAATACTGCTCATAGTCTTGCATAAAAGTCTACCTGCTACATATCAGTAGTTCTTTTGTAACAGCGTAAGAAAACTGCACATATGAACAAATTGTCTTAAAATATTTAAATATTTAGTTTTGGAGGTTTTCATGCTTTTTTCAAGAAGAAAAGGCTTTGCGAGGGGGAAAACTATGGGATTTTTACGCCCTGAATTCCCCATAACACACACACACACACCGCCCTCAACCAGTGAAGAGCATCTTCTCCCACAGCTGATTGTCAATTGATATATACTGTGCATGCTTGTCCTAATGGACGCTAAGACCTATGCTATCCCACTGCAAAGAAGCATGATTGCATATGGAGTTATCTGATGATAACTAAAATCCTACCTATCACAACCTTTGAGGAGACCAAGTTTCACTCTTCACTTCACATTTCTAGAAAAATGACTAGTCCTGAATGTACAGCTTGTAAACAGCACCATTCTGTGCATGCATCCCCATTCACAAGACACCACTCTGTATCCCTTGCAGGGGAACATAGTGATCCCAGCTAGACTGGCAAGCACTTTTATGATGACTAGCTTTTTCTACAATGTTCAAAGCATGGCACAGGCATGCTGCCATTCAGATGCTGCCGCTCGCCACTACATCCTAAGGGTTCTGCAGAACTCTAATGGTGTATGCAGTTCAAATATAAATAAACAAGGATAGGTTGGTATTATTCTTTCCTTACAGACACACAGAGAAAGAGAGAGTCACTCATAGAGGACTAATGTGGAGTGATTTGTCTACTCAGTCAGTGAATTCAATGCTATAGCAAAAGCTGGGGGGAAACCAAGTACTTCCCATCTATTACTGTCAGACAAATATGCATATTAGAATTCCAACAGCCATCCAAGTGGGTCAACTAATAGTGCTTGGACAGGGCGATGGGTAATTCCCACCTCTGTGCCATCCTTCCATTCTTATTCCTCCAAAACTTTCAAGTGCATGTTACCAGTATGAACAAAGTTCCCACATAGAAAGGAACTGTGTTGTGTAAAGAGGTGCTGTGGGATTTACCCGGATATGATGAATAGGGGGGAAAGTAAATTAAATTGCAGAGCAAGTAGTGTTATAAAAAAAGTACCCCAAAAGGATGAATCCGCAGCTCCATAGGAATGAATTAGGGACCCCAAGCTGACTTCATTCCTAGTTTCAAACTACCTTTCATTGAATCTCTAAGAATGTTGCACAAACACCATATACACCTCAGATCTCAGGTGATGGCTACACATTAGTTAGCATAATCCCTTCACAATACCATGGGAAGACACATAGAACATACAGTTGGCTTAAGAAAGGGCCACTTGGTCTTTTCCTGTTTTTCCTGATATGTGTAGCAACCCAGTTCTCTTTTGTGCCTGGGGGAAGGGGGCAGCACCGGGGGTCCCACTTGCATTAGAACCAGCCACAGCTGTTGAGGAAATGGAGGAAGGGGTTAATGAGTTAGCTGGGCCTTCCTCTCCCACAGAGAGCTTGGCATGGGATGATGGATGGCCGGACGGCTACGATAACTGGGAAGGCCAGGCTGATTCAGAAAGTGTTGATAGTGATGATTGTTATGAGAAACCAGGTGGGTTCGGGTCACAGGAGAGGGAAAACATTTGAGGCCATGGAAGCTGAATGGAGTTTGACTCTCATGAGGATAGCGAGCCAGGTGCTGGGAGGCAAGGACGAAGCTTTGATAGGAGACGGAGCATTGAGGCTAGCAGGAGGGGCTGGCACCGCAGCCTAGAGCGCCCGAGAGGTGCGAGGTCCCATAGCACAGACTGGCGGAGAAGCCTAGAGCGTCGGGGTCCTCGCCAAGGGGATTAAGTATAGGATCCGTGGGAACGGATCCTCAGTAGCTCGGCCACTTCTAATCTAAGCGGAGTGAAGCGAGCAAAGGACTACGGAGCCAAGTTGCCGGCTCGTACCTTGCCAAGAAGTTTCTTGGACCCTGTTTGAACTTTGCCTTGTTCCTTGATTTGCATTGTTGCGGAGCCTTTGCCAAGCCTTGGGCCAAGCCTTTTGCCAAAGCTGTGCCAAGCCGTTGGATTGGATTACTACAGACTCTTTTCTTGTGGATTGAACTTTTCAATATTTTTATGGACAATTACCCTTTCACCTGTTCTTTATTATTCAATAAATAGTTAGCTGATTACCGTCTCTGTGTGTGTGATTAAGGGGCCGGCCGAGTCCTTGCATCGTGACAATATGATCTGATTTTATTTCTGGGAACGTTTCCTCACCTTTATTGCCAAATTGGACCCCACTTTGCGATCTTCATAGAAATTGCCCAACATCCTGAACACCCTTTCGTTTACCTGACTGGCACCCATTGTATTTACCAGAGCAGAGACATCAGAAACCATTTCAGTCCATTATCTCTTGGCCTATTGCATTCCTTTCTGCTCACACCCCTCTTCTGGGTGGATCAATAAACAGGCACAAGTCTTCAAAATAATCCAATGCAATGACAGTTTATGAAATTTACCCCCACAACTGGAACCAAAAGGCAATGATGACAGATGCTTTGTATGTAGGTCTACCCCGGTCACTAACCCGCAGGCTCCAGATTGTGCAGAACGCGGCTTCTCACAGGAACATCGATGAGATGCCACATTACACCATCTCTGCAGCACCTGCACTGGCTGCCCGTTGAGTATAGAGCCTTACACAAGACCTTGACCTTGGCTTTCAAAGCCCTTAGGGGCCCGGGGCCCAACATACCTAAAGACCGCTTGCTGATGCCTGCTTACTCAAGGACCCCGCGGCCAGCAAACAAGAACCTTCTTCACGTACCAGGCTTGAAAGAGGCCCACCTGGAGACCACGAGACGGAGATCGTTCTCCTCCGTTGTGGCCCCGTTCTTTGGAACTCGATGCCACCGGACCAGAGAGCCTCCCTCGACCTGCCCCAGTTCCTGACTGCTCTGAAGACCTGGCTATTTAGGAAAGCCCATGGTTAATGCAGAACCAGGAACTCAAATACCGAGCCTGGCCCCTGCATTTAACCACTGAATATTTTAATCTAGTTTTAAATACTCTATTTTAATTGTGGAATTTGTTGTGTGTAAGTCGCCCGGAGCACTAACGTGGAGGGCGACTCAGAAATAATAAAGTCAGTCAGTCAGTCAGTCAGACAGAACCCCAGACCAACCAGGAAGTGTATCCTAGCCAGCACCATTATGGGCCAATCAGGAGATAGTGTGGAAACATGCATTTGTTTAAATTAAACCTGTCTGTTTGCAATTGTGGTAGGTAAGTTTTTTGGAGTGCTGTCTCTTCTGACATCCTCTTTGGCCAAGGAGAATAAAGCCTCTGATTATTGCCTTCATCCTATCTGTGTCTCATTCACTCCTTTGGAGCTAGTAATGCTGGGCTCTGAATCAGCGGTCCTTGCAGTAGCTGAAATCACATAACACAAGAATCATTGTCATTGGCCTACCTGGTGAGCATAGGACAGACACAGGGACAAACCTTGGTCATAAAAATAGTTTTCCAATGGCATTTACTATCTGCAAAGTCTTCCCTCATTGGGGTTTTAAGCTTGAAGCATAAAATTATCATGGGGAATGGCTAAATAAAAAAGAGTATCCATTCTAATACTAACCACTTACCACATAAACAAAAAACCCTTTTGCAAAACCCTCTTTTCATCTCCCTTTGCACAGTAGAAATTGACTCTATTGCTTCATCCCTTGCGCCACAGCCTTCATAAATCTTTTTTTTCTAATTATAAGAAAACCAGTTCATTATAACAATGAAAATTACTAGCTGCTCTGGGTGATTTTATCAAATCTATTTAATGTGATTGGGCAATGTGACTTTTTTTCTTGTGGTCCACTATTAGCTTCTTGACCTGAATCTTCACTAGCTCACATTTTATGGGCTTAATTACACATTCCCCCTACCCCACTTTCTGTGTAAATTAGCCTATATAAATAGAATTTCCTTGTTGCTATGCATCTCTCTCGGGTGTACCACCAAAGCTGCCATTAAGAAATTTAACACGTCCTATTAAAAAAAATTCTCATTCAAAAACTTAAACGTAAATGTTTTCTGTCATTATTTTAGTAAAAAGAAATTATATGCATACTTTGCAGCACTAATTGCCACAGAGATACATGCACTCACACCAAAGTTTAAAACTTTCTGTTATAGACAAAAACATATTCTCTTGACAATTACAAACCTTCCCATGGTGGCCTATATTTGCTATGGGATAGTTTGTTATCTCTAGTAGTCTAAAACAGCCTTGATAAAGTATCTTTTGACACATTTACTGCTCCTTTAAATGAAATATTCACTATATCTTCAAGAATCAGCTTGAATGGAATTGACTCAGTAGTTCAGCATGAGAAAGACAGGGGAAACATTTTCTAATTTAAAAGAAATTTGAGGAAATGTTTCTATTCCCCTCTCTATTATCTGGCCATTCTACGGCTTGGGCTTCTTCGGCTTCAACATGCACAGTTTGCTTTACAATCCTTCTGCAGAAATTAGCTGACACCCATCAACGTAGATAACAGAAGGCTGTAGCATTAACACTTGAGAGCGCATTAATCTTTCCCAAATTAAAATCTGCACCACAGCATTTAAGATTGAGGCCACCATGGTTCAGTGCTGTTTGACCGCCAATTTTGATAAAAGTGTTTTAAGAGAGGGGAGACGGAGATAAATTGCCCATGGTTGCACAACACCAGTGAGGGTAAGTGTAGAATCTCTATGGGCTTCTCTCATTGCAGAGTGTCAGCTAAATGTTTGCATGTATTTGCAGAGAGAGGAAAACAGAAAAGGAGGAAAACATTGCACCGTATTTCTTAGAGGCCATATCAATATTATATTTCATGAGTGGGCAACAAATACAAGCTCTCGTTTGAGTTTCAGGAGATAAAGCCAGCTTGTAAAACAATTGCTTCCTTTCACCCAGAGTTTTCCAGAACAACACTTATATTGAGGGTTCCCCAAAAACTGGCCAAACTGAGATGGAAATAACAGTGTGTACTTACTATATATTTGATCCTGGCCACCTTCATGATCTTTCTCCATTTCTAGTAGGCATTGCAGGATAAATCTGGTTAATTTGGTTTAACCCTGTGTTTTAAAAAAGTTGGGGGAAGCTCCAGAGTTTAAAGGAAGCATAAACGTACTTCACAAACACAGTTCAATATGAATGGTAGCAATAATCAATTCAATATGGTAGTTCAAGTCACTCCAAAGTAGTTAACCTCACATCAATCAAACTTATAAATTTCAAAGGTTATAAATGTTGACTACTTGTAAATCACAGGCTTACACGCAGGTAAGTAGGAACGCGAAAAGTCTTTGTTAGAGTGGAGGAAAGTTCCTCTCAGGGTGTACTCACAACCAGGGAGTCCCAAAGTGCTCAAAATATCAAGTCCATTTCCACACAGTGTTTCCAGAGTCTTCACAATAACGTAAATCCAAATGAGTAATTCACAAAATTAATCCTTGTCTTGGAAGGAATGTAATAAAGTAATTCCCAATGGCGCTCCAAATGGTCGACGGTAAGACAAGTGCCTGCGCTAGACTGTTCGCCCTCTGGGCTTCCTTGGGACCGGGGACAATATCCGAAAGTCTATACAACGTGGAAGGAATTATGCTACAAAATCATGAAACATATAACATGTTCATACTATTGTTATCACCAAAAAAAGCTCCCAAGAAGGAACTACTAGGGACAACCGAATTACATTATACAAAGAACATCATAATTATTGATGAATTACTCATTTGGATTTACGTTATTGTGAAGACTCTGGAAACACTGTGTGTTGGCTCAAAGAGCTAACAAATGATGCACAGAGCTGATCTGAGTTAGTGTGGCCTAAAACCACTTGACATGACCTTGAGCCATATTAACCCAAGTTTCATATTGATCAGTATCTCTGGATTTCAGTGATCAACATGACCTATATCAAACCTGTTGGCCACCATGATGAGGAGAACTGAAGGGGACAGTAAAAGTGGTCACCTGGTGGTGACATACTGGGTTTGAGCTACTGAATATTCAGGAATGGCCCAGGAGTGCTTAAATACAATGAAACTGATTAAGTTGGATCAGGCCACAGTGGTACATTCTTTGGTTACACCCTGTTTGTATTGATGCAGTACACTCACTGTGAGGCTGCTTTTGAAAAGTGTTCTGAAACTTCAAGGGATTTGGCACAAACAGCTGCAGCCAGGTTGTTAACTGGGGCTGGCTGCAGGAAGAACTCAACTCCTTGGTTGACTGTTGGTCCACTTCCAGTCAGTAGAGCTGGTGTGGTGTAGTGGTTTGAGTACTGAACTACTATTATGGAGACCAGGATTTGAATCAGACATGGAGTCCCACTCAGTAACTTTGGGTAATGACCTCATCACAAAGGGCAGATTTCAGTGGCATACACCAGCTCCACCCTACATCAGCCATCAAACAATGCTGGCATGGCTCCATGAATGATGTAGGGCAGAGCCAGCACATACTGCTGCTGCATCAACACTGGATGCTTCCTGTGTTGCTATAAGAAGCAATGGGGGAAAACTGTACGGTTCACACTTTCCCCCCATGGGATCATCTCAATCTGGAGCCAAGAAATGTGGGGCGTGGGACACAGGGTACGCCACACCCCCTGATGACGTGAGGCAATTCCAGCAGCCGTGTGACATGGTTGTAAGTCACACTCTGTGTATGGTTTTCTGTGGAATCTTGGTGGCTTTTTATAGTGACAGTTTTTTCCTCAGTTTGGTTTACCTTTCAGCTTATCCAGAAAGGCAGTTCTTTCTGCTCCTTGGAGAGCCAATCTAGAATTACACTCAGAAAATATATAGGTAGTGCAAAAAAAATTGAGATGAACACAGTAAAAGGTCTGGTCCATCTCCCAATCCTTCATCCAAGCCTTGGAATATAAGGGACATAGCTGAAAAGTAAAGGCCACCCCTCTGCTCATCGCCCAATGAAATGGCCCTTCTCATAGCCATGGATTAGGTTGGGGTGGAAGGAAAACTTCCTCTCAGAATAACAGTGTACAACAGAAGATTATCCCTCACTTCATTAAAATGAAGGGATCAAATGAGGCCATGCACTTATCTACAAGTTTTTAAAAAACTTGCACCTGGATGCTAAGCTTTAAACATTTTCTCAGATATTGGCACATCTGCTATTACTGAAGCAGAATAGGAGTTATGGAACTCCAAGTACCAAATTAACTTTACCAAAGCTGCTTGTACGCGCGGGTTCTAGGATGAGGGAGAACACACGACAACTGTGAAGTAGGTGAAAATCAAAAAAGAATTTATTTCTGGCACCAGCTGGTGGGCCTTTGCTGCGGAACACAGCTGCAAATCAGGGGCAAAGGAACCCCGTCACATCTCATACAAAGACATTTATACCCCAATGGAGTCACTTCAGTTAAGCCCACCTCTTCTTCATGGATAAAAACAATCATAATTGGCTGGTGATTACTGTTGCTTACATGACATTTCATTAGTCCAATAAACAGTGCATTTTTCATTAGCATCACATCTTTGTCATACCTAAGAATGAGAACAATAGCCATCTATAAGTTATTTCTTTCACACAGTGCAGTTATCAATGCTGAGTCTCTCTGTTCCCTGATTGAAACATTATTTCCAGGCTCCGTGCCAGCAGCGGAGAAGGTCAGACTCTTTGCCATGCGCAGTGGTGTCTCCATTCGCATTAACTTTTCCATAGCTCAAACTGTACTGCATTCACCCATCTAGCCTAAAATCTACAACTCGGGCACAGGGTGTATTAGAGAGCATTAAATCACAGTGTTAGTCTTTCATTGCAAGTGTCTGTCTGATTCTTGGCACCAAACCCCACTTTTCAGAGTTAACACGTATGTAGCATCACTCTCTGACTGTACTTTTTATGCTCGGAAAAGTACCAAACCTGCTTTATTCCAGAATTTCTCTTTCTTGTAGGAAACTCATCACATGGAGTTTCCCTACACACGTCTGGAACACCTATTAAGACCAATCAACCCTCCAGTCCCGTGGGACCCCAGGTCTTTCAACTCTGACAGCATGCACACCTTTTACTGTCTCTAAGGAACTCTGTACTGCCCTAGCACAACATTTGAGCACAATGGGCAAACAGCACATTAAAATCAACACAGAGCATATCACCACAATGATTATCATCACAAGTGAACGTAACCAATGCAGGTTCGGCAACCAGCTCAGTAATGTATTCCAAAAATCACTTGGAGCCGAATAAGTTTTCTGTATTTCACCACTCTTGTTTATGAAATGACAGCATGACACGTTCAGCCACACACACAGACCCCCCTCCTTGGACAGGAGATAATCTAGGGCCAACTTCTGCTGCATGGCCATTCTTGCTAAGGAGTCCACCTCCACCTGCACAGATGTCATTCCTTGATAAGTGTCATTTGCCAAGGATTCTAAATCATAAGATAACACACGCAACTGCTTTATGTTCCAGGCCACACCCAATCTTGGCCCTGCAATTGCTATAAACCTCTGGGCTTCATTTAAATAAGTCCGGTCAGGATCATATCCATAGCGCTGCACATCAGCAAACGAGCGTCTATGGATGTGTAGGTACAAATTAGTCACATGAGTCTCTTTGAAGCACCCTCAAACCCCTGGCTGCAAGGTGCCTAGGGTACAAGTCCCAGACCAAACTACAGGAAGCACAGGCGTT
>JARBWK010000004.1:129897269-129954122 GCA_030556195.1 Anolis apletophallus | reverse complement strand
TGAATTGAAGGGAGATGAAGAAAGACGTGGTAACGATAAGGAAGGAGATGTCTGCACTTAATCAGAAAGTGGAAATAATACAAAGACAGGGGGAGGTCACCAGAGAAACACAACAAGAAGACCAAAAAAAAATCAAAGAAGTAACAAGAATGCAACATGAGCTTCAAATTGATCAGTATCTCTGTTTCAGTGATCAACATGACCTATATCAAACCTGTTGGCCACCATGATGAGGAGAACTGAAGGGGACAGTAAAAGTGGTCACCTAGTGGTGACATACTGGGTTTGAGCTACTGAATATTCAGGAATGGCCCAGGAGTGCTTAAATACAATGAAACTGATCCTATTTCTGATTAAGTTGGATCAGGCCACAGTGGTACATTCTTTGGTTACACCCTGTTTGTATTGATGCAGTACACTCACTGTGAGGCTGCTTTTGAAAAGTGTTCTGAAACTTCAAGGGATTTGGCACAAACAGCTGCAGCCAGGTTGTTAACTGGGGCTGGCTGCAGGAAGAACTCAACTCCTTGGTTGACTGTTGGTCCACTTCCAGTCAGTAGAGCTGGTGTGGTGTAGTGGTTTGAGTACTGAACTACTATTATGGAGACCAGGATTTGAATCAGACATGGAGTCCCACTCAGTAACTTTGGGTAATGACCTCATCACAAAGGGCAGATTTCAGTGGCATACACCAGCTCCACCCTACATCAGCCATCAAACGATGCTGGCATGGCTCCATGAATGATGTAGGGCAGAGCCAGCACATACTGCTGCTGCATCAACACGGGATGCTTCCTGTGTTGCTATAAGAAGCAATGGGGGAAAGCTGTACGGTTCACACTTTCCCCCCATGGGATCATCTCAATCTGGAGCCAAGAAATGTGGGGCGTGGGACACAGGGTACACCACACCCCCTGATGACGCGAGGCAATTCCAGCAGCCGTGTGACATGGTTGTAAGTCACACTCTGTGTATGGTTTTCTGTGGAATCTTGGTGGCTTCTTATAGTGACAGTTTTTTCCTCAGTTTGGTTTACCTTTCAGCTTATCCAGAAAGGCAGTTCTTTCTGCTCCTTGGAGAGCCAATCTAGAATTACACTCAGAAAATATAGGTAGTGCAAAAAAATTGAGATGAACACAGTAAAAGGTCTGGTCCATCTCCCAATCCTTCATCCAAGCCTTGGAATATAAGGGACATAGCTGAAAAGTAAAGGCCACCCCTCTGCTCATCGCCCAATGAAATGGCCCTTCTCATAGCCATGGATTAGGTTGGGGTGGAAGGAAAACTTCCTCTCAGAATAACAGTGTACAACAGAGGATTATCCCTCACTTCATTAAAATGAAGGGATCAAATGAGGCCATGCACTTATCTACAAGTTAAAAAAACTTGCACCTGGATGCTAAGCTTTAAACATTTTCTCAGATATTGGCACATCTGCTATTACACTTGATAGGGAAATTGCTATGTGGTGCTGCCATGATCATGGGGGGGGGAGCCTTTTCTGGTGTATTTCAGTAGTACAAAAGTACCCAATTACTGTAATTCTGTATTTAATTTAGAGCACGTAGCCTGAACAACTGGACATCGGAAATCAGTTGGTCAAACGTAGGAGGTTATCTGCATTCAGCTTAATAGTGCACATTTCAAAAATATTAGGCAAACAATATTAGAATTTTTAAGAAAGTTGCCTAAAAGGCACAGGGCATCTTAACATTTATGGAGCTGAATGCACTGAGGTGACGTTATCACACCAGGGCTTTAAAGCGGGCAGCCCTGCACTTCAGCCACCTGCAGAATTCTGGGAAATGTATTTTAGGACAGAGCCTTTTGAATTCTCAGTCAGAGAGGTCCTCACCTTCTCAAACTACATTTCCCAGAATTCTGCAGGTGGCAGAAATGTGGGGCTGCCCATTTTAAAGCCCTGGTGTGATAACGTGATAAAAGATCCCTGCTGCAAATTTCAGTGTCCCCAGAAAACTCTGGTCATACTATCAAAACCATCTACTTGAAAGTCCTTAGAACTGAACCATGAAAATTATTTAATGCTGGACATTCTGATTCGTTACTGAACTAAAACTACAAATATATTTGTTGCCATGCTTGAGAGACTTGAAGAAAGGGCAAGGGGGGGGAGGAGACTGACTCATTGAGGTGCTGCGTTATACTTTCCCCCAGAAGATTGTCCAGTTGCTGCTTCCCTGTCCACTGCAGAAAACTTTTGAGATGGGATGGGATAAAAACTGAAATAATAAGATAGCTCCCATCCACATGGACATAATATCCCTATTGGCACTGAGAAACGAGCATTCAGTTAGTCAAGGTGCTGGTGGTCACTCTGACCTCAATCACAATATCCCTTCAGGACATACTGAAGTTAAGCCTGTGCTTAAGATCTACACTAGATTGGAGTAAAACTGGAACGATGAGCACTTAATGATTTATCTGAATTTCTGCCATATGTACTCACTCAATGCAACTTGCCTACTTTTATGCCTGATTCACTCTCGTGACACTAAAAAGTAAGAATGCGTCTGTTTTATGATGAGTTTGATATAAGTATGAAATAAAACACCATATTATTCTTTATGGATTTTATTCAATACACCATTGTCATGTTTTCAAGCAATTCACTTTTGTTGTATGGACATAAGTGTTCTTTTTGTGAGAAATGTCCAAATTGCATAATGTCGAATGGATTTATTTGACTGTGTTAATGACATTTTACTTTGATGTTCAATTTATTCTCTTTATGAGTTGAAATAAACCTTCATGGGCAAAACCTCTTTTGCATCAATAGTAAGTTTATCTCATTTTGACACTATATACAAAAAGTGGACAGCACTACTATGTATGCACTGATAATTAGCCATTCTTTTCTTCTCTCACTCACTCATAATCAAGCAAGGAGTCTTGCCTGCATTTGCCTGATTGCACAGTTCTCCTTAGAATTTTCTGCACAAGTCACAATGAAGTGTATTTGTGTATGAGCATGTCGGTGGACTGTGCAGGAAACTTTTTGGTACACTGTGGTTGTTACACCTTGAACTGGATACAAGTAGTCCCCAAGTTATGAACACAATAGGTTCTGTAGGCTTGTTCTTAAGTTGAATTTGTATGTAAGTCAGAATAAATACATTTTAAATGTAACTCCAGAAATAGATAGATAGATAGATAGATATAGATAGATAGACAGACAGACAGACAGACACAGATAGAAGCTTTGGGTAGCATAGGGAAGGGGTAACACACCTGTGGTGTTTGTTTTACTGTTTGTGTCTCTGTTCAGAACATTTCACCTCAGTTTCTGTCCCTGTGGTAATTGGATTTTGAAAAATTTGGCTTGTTGTGGAAGCAAGGATTAGTGATAAAGCTTCAGTAGAGGCCCCTTTTCCCCATGATACCTCTTTCAGGGGTGGATTTCCCTTCCTAGCAGGAGATTTCTCTCACTTCCTCTTGTCTCACCTCCGTTCTTAACTATGAGTCATTTGTAAGTCCAGTGTTTGTAACTCGGGGACTGCCTGTACAACATGTTCTTCCAGGGTTCTCATTTCCTAATTTTCTTCCACTTGAACTCCAATGAAATAAAGCATAGTTCTCAAACAGTGCTCTGCCAGACGTTTTGGACTTCAGCTCCCACAATTCCTAACAGCTGGAAAGCTGGCTGGGATTTTTGGGAGCTGAAATCCAAAACACCTGGAGGAGCACAGTTTGAGAAACACTGAAATAGGGTAAGGGTATTTCTACACTGACAAGTAAAGTGGGTCCAGACTGGCATCTGAGGCACCAAATTGAACCCGGTTTACATACCAACAGGGACTCCCTAAGCTGCCTTGACAGCAGCAGGATGTCCCGACTGCCCAGCTTTGCTGAAAATGAACAGGAGTCCAGCTACCACTCTCCTTTCGTCTCCTATCCTTCTTTGCGGGTCATATGCCATATTTATTAAAATCCAATGCACACCTCTTTTTTGGCTAAATTGCATGATCGAAATTGAGGTGTGGATTAGATTTAATGGCCTGTTGGAATCACGCACATAGACTCACCTGCACCGTTAAGCAAGAGTCCCCAGCTGGGGACAGAGGAGGGCGAGGAAGCTGGTGTCCCAGCAACCTTTTCACAGTCACTGCCAGATTCCCACCAAGCCTGACATAGTGGCACGACCTCCCACCAGCCCTTTCACGGCCACTGGCAGCTTCCTACCAAGCCTGACAGAGGGACATGGCTTTGTACTAGCCTTTTTGCATCCACCACAACCTCACATTACATTCAACAGCAAATCATTTTATGCAATGCATACCTTCAAAACAGAGGTGTCCATTACATTTGATGCTGTATTATACTCAAGTAAATACTGTAACACAGTAGTAGGAAGGAGAACCCTCCAGGATCAAGTAGATGACCATGTCACTGCAATAGCCAGCAGCGACATACTGTATGGGGAGGGGAGTGGTCAGTGATCCTATATTCCATGCCTCCTGCATCCAGGGAGTGTGGGATGACTGCTAACTCTGACAGTCCCTAACTTCGGGGACAACTAGACTCCTCTTTCAGGAGTTGGATTTTCCCTTAATTTAGTTTAACCAAAGGTAAAGCCGTATTGAGTGGTATTGTCCTGGTTAATTTAGATCAGCCCTGTGTGATGTTTAGCTGCAGCAGAGCTGATCACTTTCTACACTGAGTGGTCAGTTTAGATGTGCCCTAAGAAATTGTAACTTATCAACTGAATACTGAAATCTTCTTTTAACTTAATAGAAGGGAAAAAATGACTTGTATCCAAGAGTTGGCATGTCTGCATTTACGAGAGAAATTTTACCATTGTTATTGCTTGCAATGTTATGGAAGCTGTAGGGGCGGTCTGAGGTATTTTTAATGGTAGGTGAACATTATTTTGGTGCCCCCCCAAAACCCCCCCATGTAAAACAAATATACAATTATAATATCACAACACCATTAGTGTATATCATACAATATATTATACCATACTCATACTATATTATATCATAATTATATTATACTACATTACAATATAATTATATTATAATATATTGACATTATAATACAATATAACATTCTATTATATTATTATTATAAAATAATAAATAAAATTATTTATTTAAATGAAATTATCCTCTACTAAATATTTTCATTACTCCTATAAAACTCAAATAACCCAAAATAAAGTAAAATAAAGTATTATATATTACTATTTTGTACAATACCACTATACTACAATATTATTTGTAATATTACATGTAATATAAAATATATCATTATTCTATTGTTATATTATATTTGTATTATATTGTATGACAATATTAAGCAGAACTTTATAATAATCAACAAGAAATGCAATGCAAATGCATCAAAATCAGAATATATTACCTACCACCCGTCTCATAATTCATAGAAGTCTCCCATAAGTCCAAAATTAGGATCCCAATGTAAATGTAAATAGAAAAACAGCCAAAATGTTCAAATGAGGTCGAATACAGGCAGCGCGGCCTGGGCAAACTTGGGCCCTCCCTCCCTCTAGGTGTTTTGGACTCCAACTCCCACAACTCCTCATAGCCTCAGGCCCCTCAGGTCTAGACAGAAATAGTGCCGAAGAAAGGAAGGAGGGAGAGAAGAGGTCACAGAGGAGGAGGAGGAAAGCTCTTAATTCATTCCTTCACTTACACTTCCTTCACGGATTCTTTTCTCCTTCCCCGCAAACGCGCGTGCAGCGGAGACAAAAGGAGAAGGGAAGCACTCCCTGCCTGCCCGATAGGGAGTGCTTTGCTTACAGGCTTCTGCGCAAGGGAACTACTGGGCATGCGCGGAGGTTTGCGCGGAGGTTTTCGCGGATGTGCAGTTGCTCCTGTGCTCAATTTCAGCTCTGGAACAACTGCACCTGCGCGAAAACCTCCGCGCATGCCCAGAAGCGGCGTCGCAACACACAAGGCCGGGGCCCAAAAGCAGGCAGCTACGGCGCTGCCTGAGGAACATCGGCAGGCCCAGGATGGTGCCCCATGTGGCCAAGATGGCGCCCCCTTCCCAGATGGCGCCCTAGGCGGCCGCCTACTTGGCCTACCTTGTAGGACCACCCCTGGGAAGCTGAATATTGTAATGAGTTCATGGGAGGCAATTAATGGGGACAACAATTGCTGACAGAATGTGTCAGCTCCTCTCAGTTTTGTGTCATTCTAAACCATGATAGGAATTCCCTTTAACCCATAACCTGAGACATTATACAATAGTTGAAAATATTGGCCCTGTGACAGAACACTGCAGCAGTCCACTCAATGCCCCCTCCCAGTCTGTGGAACAGCCATTGATAATGGTTTCCCGGCCAATTATGGATTCATTTGACAGTGCCCCCATCTATTCCACATTTAATAAATTTACTAATCAAAATATAACAAGTGACCTTATCAGATGCTTTGATGAAATCCAGTTAAATAACATCTATCCCATTATCACCATCTATTAATTTAATGACATGATCAAAAACTATGTAAGGTTTGATAGAATTTGTTCCTGAATAACTGGTGCTAGTTCTTGCTAAACACTACATTGTAATCAAGATACTTGCCAAGAGACTTCTTTATAACCCATTCTAATATTTTTCTTGCTATGAAGGTCATGCTCCCTCGATTTTCTATTTTGCCTTTGTGAAGAGAGAAAAATATTTAGCTGTCTCCAGTCATCTGGGAGAGCCCCCGGTGGCACAAGGGGTTAAACCCTTGTGCCGGCAGGACTGAAGACCGACAGGTCACAGGTTCGAATCCGGGGAGGACGCAGATGAGCTCCTTCTGTGAGCTCTGGCTCCCCATGCAGGGACATGACAGAACCCTCCACAGGAATGGTAACACATCAAAACATCTGGCCATCCCCTGGGCAACGTCCTTGAAGACGGCCAATTCTCTCACACCAGAAGCGACTTGCAGTTTCTCAAGTCACACCTGACATGAAAAAAAGTCATCTGGGACCTCACCTGTTCCACAAGATTTCTCAAAAATGATGGCAAGTGGTTAAGACAATACTGTATGTCAGCAAGTTCCTTTAGTACACTGCAAGGAACTTGGGCTTTGCAGACCTGAAGTCATTTAAGTTAACTACGTGATTCCTAACAATCTCTTTATTGATTTTGATTTATATTGCAGATTTTGTGTGTGTGTGTTGTGTCAGGAGCGACTTGAAAAACTGCAAGTCGCTTCTGGTGTGAGAGAATTGGCCGTCTTCAAGGATGTTGCCCAGGGACGCCTGGTGGTTTTTAATGTTTTATCATCCTTGTGGGAGGCTTCTCTCATGTTCCTGCATGGGGAGCTGGAGCTGACAGAGGGAGCTCATCTGTGCTGTCCCCGCATTTGAACCTGCAATCTGTTGGTCCTGCCAGCACAAGGGTTTAACCCACTGCACCACCGGGGGCTCCGTATTGGAGATGCCTTGCTAAGATCTTTGCTGACACAAGAAAGCACACCGTTTTCTTTTGGGGAGAAAACCAAAATAACATAGGTATTGAACATACAACTCTGCCTTCTTGTTATGATCTGTTATCATTTTGCCATTCTTACTGAGCAGTGGCCCCATTCTCTTGTTTAAAATGTATCTGACAAATCCATTTTTGTTGCTCTCTGCTTGCATAGCCAATCTCAACTCATTCTGAGCTTAGCTTTCCTTATACTATTTCTGCATGTTTGAGCTATATATCCTGTTTCCCCCAAAAATAAGACATACCCATAAAATAAGCCATAGCAGGATTTCTAAGCATTTGCGCAATGTAAGTTATACCCCCCAAAAGACATAGTGATAGGCATGGCTATGCAGCGTACAAGGTCGGTTCCCCCATCAGATCCCAGTTGTTCTGTGCATGCTGCAAGCTGAGGCATAGAGGGAGGCATAGAAAGTGAAAGTCTCCTCAGTGAAGTGAAGTGAAGAGCAGGACACTCAGTTTTAGGTATTGTGTGTCCTCAGAGGAAAGAAGTAAAGCTGTGACTGCTGTTTTACTCAGCGCTGAGGGTCTCTCTCCCACAGCACCAACTAACAACAGTTTGTGGGTCTCTCTCACCCCCCACAAATACCAGTAAAGCTGCTGCTCCCGAGCACTGACCAGTAACCTAACACAAACACCAGGGGATAGGGGAAAATTTTCAGCTAGCAGTCCTCTACTGAGCCCAGAGTGATCATGCTATAAATGCAAATTGTTGTACCATAGGTAAAGGTAAAGGTTGTCACCTGACATTAAATCCAGTTGTGTCCGACTCTGGGGTGTGATGCTCATCTCCATTTCTAGGCTGAAGAGCTGGCATTATCCATAGACACCTCCAAGGTCATGTGGCCGGCATGACTGCATGGAGCGCCATAACCTTCCCGCCGGAGTGGTACCTATTGATCTTACCATATTTGCATGTTTTCAAACTGCTAGGTTGGCAGAAGCTGGGGCTGACAGCGGAAGCTCATGCCGCTCCCCGAATTCAAACATGCACTTTAACCCACAGCGCCACCGGGGGCTCCATTGTTGTGCCATCCCCTGAAAATAAGGCATAGTGTGTCTTCTTGAGAAAATAAATATAAGACAGTGTCTTATTTTCAGGGAAACACAGTATCTCTACTCTTCCTTGGTGATTCATCCTTCCATTCTTCATGCATGGTTTTTTAAAACTTTTACTTCCCTCTTGACTTTGCTGTGCTGCCAGGGCCATAGCCAGGATTTTGTTTCGGGGGGGGGCTGTGTTTGTTTGGGGGGGGGCTGAGACTGGGTGGAAGAGGATCTACCCTAGCAAACCTTTTGTATTGTTATCCCAATAACCCCATGAATGTGGGATATAATGAGCATGGTGATCAGATCATGATATAAATGCACATAACAGTTTAAATAATGTACCAGTAAGGCCTTCTCGCGGACCACCCAGAGAATTTCGGGGGGGGGCTGAAGCCCCCTTAGCCCCCCCCCCCTGGCTACATGCCTGTGTGCTGCTAATAAGAATTATGTCCCTCATTGAAATTTGTAGGCCTCAAATATTCACATCAGTGCCAAGCTTCACCCAGAAGCTCAGTCAGCAACTGTTCCACAACCAGAACAAAGCACATATCAAAGGAGATACTGCCAGGAGCAGAGTCACACTCAAGAGTACCAAGGGACACACCAACTCAATTTGGCTTCTTTGATAGGCCATAGTGTACCCTTTCCTCCAACATTTTGGGGAACAAAAAGTGTTACCTTCAGGTGATTTGGGGACCTCTTACTATCTGGAGTGTGTGAAATCCCTCAGAACATATTTTACACTAGTAAAAGGTTATTTCATTTTCTTTTATCTAAAAGGGGGGGGTGTGATCAAATTTTTTGGAAAGAACTTGTTGGGCACTTGGTAAGTCTGTGTGGACCACTGTAACAAGTTTCATCAGGATTGATCTAAAAATGAGGGAGGGGGAGAATCCCCTGTAGTTTCAATATATTATGTCATTATATACACTATAATATAATAAATATGATATTAATATTAATATATGAATATATTGATATATTAATATGTTAATATTACTAATGTGTTACCATATTAATATAGTGTTATTTTATAATAATAATAATAATATGATTATGGTATAATGTGTTGTATATGCATTTGGTATTGGTGGTGTTGTAATGTAACACAGTGTAATACTGCCAATGATAATGTGATATTATAACTATTATATCGTGATATTATAATTTGTATATCTGTATTACATGCAATATTGTTAATGATATTGCGATATGTTGTAGTGCAATGTGATGTGTAGTGCTGACATTGTACTATGGCAGTAATGTTGTTTGTTATTTTTTCAGTTTGCTGTAAGCCGCTCTGGCAGTTTTGTTGTTTGCTCTAAGCCACTCTGAGTCCCCTTCGGGGTTGAGAAGGGCGGCATATAAATATCGTAAATAAATAAATAAATAAATAAATAAATAATTGTTTTCCCAGTGCCAGTGCTGTTTTTCCTTACTGTGCATGCGTGCCCGCATTAACGAAACAATTCAAAAGTTTCTGAAAGTTTCAAACTTTTTGAAAAATTCGGAAGTGGCTTTAGAATTCAACCACCAGCGTCCCGAAACAAGTTTTGAACTTTTTTTTTACCAACCAAGCTTAACACGCACACACTGACTTGCATGAGGCCACATAATTCCTGCCCATGAGGGCGTCTCCTTCCACAATTGTCAAATGAATATGCGCATGTCTGCAAATGGAGATTATGCTGCCTAGGCCATCAAGAAGAATCTGGCCCAAGATAAAGGAAAACTGAGGGGTAGAAAGTCTCCCTGCATCCTTTCTCTCACTCCTCTTCTTTCTCTCTCTTTTCACATGTAAATTGCAGCCAAGATTGAAAATTCCACAAAAATTCTTGTTGTCGATGCACTAAAGGAATTGATATTGACATATTTGCAGCCATTGCGGTCCTTCAAGTTAAGTGTTTGTCATTGTTTTTAACTTAACCCCAGGGCACATGTTGCAGCTGCTGTTGCCAAGCGAAGAAGAAGCAGCAGTGACAGCCACATCTTGCAAAGCCATCTTTCACTTGACAAGTAATCTAGTTTGCAAGGGCCATCTTCACTACTATTCTTCTATTTTCCATCCCATGAGCTACCATGAAATTGACATTTAAAACTAATTGTACGGTGAAATCTACAAGATTCCAGCAAGTCTGTTTAAGATTTGTGGAAAGGGTATTGGACCAAGCTCTCACCTGTATTAGTTTTCAGTCTGCCACCTAACTGTGAATGAGTGCTAAAGGGGATTATTAGGCCTTGGCGATAAGATAGGTACATACAAGTAATCTGCATTGCTTATCTCAGGCAGACAGTGGTCTGTCAGGACTTGTCTACATGCCCTCAATGCCTGTCCCCTGCCTTTATTGTCTTGCAACTGCTACTGCTGGTGGTGGTTCTTCTCTGCTCTAATAAACAACCAATTACTGCCCCAAACAGATGTCTGGGCTATGATCAAGTAATTCAGTTGGAGTGAAGAGGCCTTAAATAGGTCAATTTCATTCAGTTAGACATGGTAGCTGGCTGAAGTGGAAAGGGAGAATTGTAGGGTGACCTGAACTTGTGTGTTATTGAGTGGGTAAGCTGAGGAGAGGAGAAAGAAGATGAAAAACTTTTAACAGTTCACATAAACTAAAACTATGAGGCTTTCCTTGCAGAGTTCGCTTCCAACTGAAAATGAATCAGAAAGGACCAAAATGTATTCTGGAATAGATACAGGATTAATGACACATAAATATTTAATATACAAGTAAATGTTGATACCTAAATACATAGCTAATAGAGGATGCAATAGTCACCAAACTAAATTTGTGAAACAGTTTTTAATTTTCAGTTGTGAACATATTTTAGCAAAACTAAAAAATAATAAATACTGTTGTCATAGAATGTCATTTTTCTACACTTTTAATGTTGTTCTTTCCAGGTAATAATAGTTCTACACATAATGCAGTGATCCTCTTCCAAGCCCTGGTATTGTTTTCCATGATAGAATCACGTCCTATGTTAATGAGCTCCCATGGTTGGAAAGGGGCGGTATGGATACAGAAGGCAGACTCAAGAATTCTTCCAATGAAAGGCTTTATTAAGTTCCTCACCGCACTATACACCAATCACAAATGGTAAACCTTACAATATATATGTGATTGCTGCTCCGCTAAAATCATGGGTTCGGAAGCCAGTCCAGTCTAGCTAATCTAGAAGACCAAATCAGACACGAACGGAATACGAATTCGCAACTGTTCCAAATTTCTGGCCCTCATCTCTGCCAAACCACTAGATCTGTGAATTTGTAGTCCTTCTCTCCACAGCTACAACTGAGCTGGAATAGTTGACTCCTAGCCTTCCAGCTCAGGTTCCTGAGAAGTGGTGGGTTCTTCACTGCCAACTGAGGGTGCTGTTGCTCTGTGTTTGACAATAATAATAATAATACTGTTTATTTCTATTCCGCTCTTCTCACCCCGAAGGGGACTCAGTACGGATTACAATATACATACGACAGACAGTCCCTGTCGGAAAGACATACAATTACACATAGACAAATACAGTGCAGTTTTTAGAAGGACTTCTTCTTTCCTGGCTGCATCATACAGGTAGGCATCATCGGGTGTGAATGCTCCATTGTTGTTATGCCCCTGCGTCATTGCGCCATCACGTCACAAGAGGGTGCTGTTGTTCCATCCTCATGACAGGAGCCTCTTGTTTCCATTTCTCCCTTCTCCGTCAACCTATTTCAGACAAGTCTGTGCAAAAGTCCTTCCCCACGTTTATGGTCCCCAATTTGTTGTTAATTCACAGCTGGGCTGTTAAACTGCTTGGGTAAACAGTAGACAGGGTTTACAGCTGGCATCTAACTCAGCCCGGGATTCGATCCTGCAATCTTCAGATCTTCAGATTGCCAGCACAGCTGTTGTTACCGCTGTGCTATCTCTCCGGCTATCTCTCTATAGCTCAGAGACTGGAAGAGGCAGTCCCTTTTCTTCATCCTTGCAATCAAAGCCATTCACAACAGGTTTCCCATTGGTCCTGGAAGGTGCCGGTTAGGATCCCAGCCTCATTGGAGGAGGTGCGAGTCTTGTAAGTCAATCAGAGTCATGGTGGGAAAATTAATAAACTGACATTTGTGATTTTGAAGTATTGTGTCTGTTGTAAGTCCTTCCCAGAAATTGTGTGTTTGGGTGAAATGTGGTTTGATGAGTGGTAGCTGGGTCCTGATGATCCAATGCCAGTTAGACAAAGGAGGTATTGGCCAATAATCAAAATGTGTTTAAAGCACAGTTTCATACAATGGAGGATTCACAGAGAGAGTCCGAACAGGTGCTATATATAGATGAGGCAACATTCCCAGGGCTAGCCTAGATTATATCATGCCAGATAGAGAAAGGAAACTGGATTATGGTGATTTTCTCTGAGTGAGAGTGACGCAAGGGCAAGGCGAGTTCATGTTCTGGGGAATTTCCAAGGAATTTCATCAAAAGGTGATTTTCTAGGGTGATTAGAAATGACGATGTGGCTGGTTATTTTTCCATTGGAGCCATGTTTCATAAATCATATATTTTATATAATTCATATTGTTGGGGGGTGGGGGTGTCTGATTTTGCAATAACAACAACAATGAATGTATAATCAATAAGACTACAGATCATAATGTGTACCAATCACAGTAATGTCTATTTTTTTCAAATGTCTATAAGATGTCATTGTCTATAAAGGTAAGGCATGTCAGATCTGGGAGTATTTCCCTGACATTCTTCCTCAGCCAACAGGAGAAATAAAGTGGTCTCTGACTCCCTCCACCCTTTGTGGAGGGAGTCATGGGAATCAATCTGAGCTTGGCACACCGGACAAACCCTGAGATTTCAGACAACACCACAGCTAACCCCATTCAAAAAGGTCCTCTACCCCTCAACCCATTCTGCAGCATATTGGAACAGGGCAGTTGTATGCAGCTTAATATGAATCCAGTGCATAAGGTTCTATTGCTAGGAAAATGCAGTTTGCATGTATGTCTAAACATACTCCAATTAGACATTCACTGCAAGTGCCAGGGCTATGAGTAGATTGCAGCTACACGGGTTTCCCAAGCATTTTTTGGAAGGAACAAAAACTTGACTTTTGTGCATACAATATTAATTTCCAATGAGCAAATTATCACATTAAGTTGACAAATTGCACTTACAGCAGGAAAACAACATGTTTGTCTTGGATTTTTATACTCTTTCATTTCATACTCAGTATTCAGTTTCTTCTCCGCTAAAGTGAAACTATCAAGTAGTGCCACTAAATACAAAGTAATCCTTTCTATATCACCACCAGACAGCTCCTAATGTTGATTATGGTGCTTCTAACAGACATCAGCCTGGTGGTAGAGGTTCAGATCATTACACTCCCCTCATCTTTTTCACAAGGAGAAGGTCGTTTCTGGCCACACAGATCTTCCAGTATTGCTCTCTCTGATGTCTGCCTCTTCTCTCCATGGAAGGAAGGAAAAGACTTCTTGTACAGGAGCCCTGTTCAGCCATCCCAACTAGGATGCCATTAGGCATTGACCTGTGCACCACATTCTTTAGCCATGCCATGTTACTGGAAGAAAGACACATTCTGTCCCATTAAGTTCTCCCACACATTAACAATGGCTTGTAGAAGAATACAAATTGCTCAAGGTCCAGATAATATGAAAGAAATCTAAATTAATTCGATGTCACCTGTATGCAGATGATGTTCAGCTCTATCACTCTTTTCTATCTGCTACTAAGGAGGCTGTTCAGCTTGGCAGCTGTGACGGTCTGGATGAGGGCAAACTAATTGAAATTGAATCCAGACAAGTCAGAGGTACTCCTGGTCAGTCACAGGCCCAAACAGGGTATAGGATTACAACATGTGTTGGATGGGCTTACGCTCCCTCTGAAGATACAGGTTTGCAGCTTGGGAAATCTTAGATTCATTGCTCAGTCTGGAACTCAAGGTTTCAGTGGTGGCCAGGGGAGAATTCAAACAATTAAAATTTGTGCACCAGCTGTGCCCACACCTTCAGACTTGGCCTTGGTGGTCCATGCTCTGGTTACATCCAAATAGACTACTGTACTGCACTTGACGTGGGGTTGCCTTTGAAAACTGTTCAGAAGATCCAAATGGCCCAACGAGCTGCAGCCAGATTGCTCACTAGAGCAATGTACAGGGAGCATACAACCCCCTGTTACATCAGCTCCATTGGCTGCCACTCTGCTACCAAGCACAATTCAAAGTGCTGGCTTTAGACTATAAAGCCCAAAACAGTTCTGGTCCAGCTTACCTGTCTGAATGTATCTCCCCATATGAAACATCACAGAGGTTAAGATCGCCTGGGGAGGCCCTGCTCTCGGTCCCGCCTCCGTCGCAAATGTGATTGGTGGGGCCTTCTCAGTGGTGGCCCCTCAGCTGTGGAACTCCCTCCCCAGTGATACTAGATCAGCCTCCTCCCTCCTGACCATCAGAAAGAGAGTGAAAACATAGCTTTGGGATCAAGCCTTCAGAGAAGAACCATAGTGAAATAGATGGACTGGAATTATGATCTAATGACTAATGGAATGACCTGGATTGTGATTGCAGATAACGTGGTCTTTTTTTATAATGATTCTAATGTTTTCACAAAACACTAAAAATGTTTTAATGTATTTCACCCAGAGGGTCATTTGATCTTAATTTAATGAAAATGTTTGTTTTAATTCTATATTGTTGTTGAAAAGGCAAGTGCCACTTGAGTTGGTTGAGGTAGGCAGGATTTCCTGGGTACTGGTTGTGGGGGTCGGGAGCAGGTTAGGTTTTGCCCTCCCTTCTGCTCAAGATCCCCGTGTACAACTGGTGGGCCACTGTGTGATACAGAATGCTGGACTAGCTGGGCTGAGGTCCGATTCAGCATGGCTCTTCTTATGTTCTTATGTTCTTATAGTGCAATAGATGGACTGGAATTATGTCTAATGACTAATGGAATGACCTGGATTGTGATTGCAGATAACGTGGTTTTATAATGATTCTAATGTTTTAAAAATGTTTTAATGTATTTCAATTTTGATCTTAATTTAATGTAAATGTTTGTTTTAATTCTATATTGTTGTTAAGGCATCGAATTGTTGCCTATTTGTATAAGCTGCCTTGAGTCTCCTTCGAGGTCGAGAAAGGTGGGATATAACTATCGTAAATAAATAAAATGAAATAATTTGACTTCATTCAAACAAGACAAGTTAGAATCAGTTTATAGAAATCAAATTGACTTGTATCCATATTAAATGTAACCTATCAATGCGAATATGTGTTCACATAAATCTATCTCTGATTGAATTATCACGATTGTCCTTATTTTCTCCCAGCCCTGGGTCTCTTTCACACCTCTAGAACACAGCAGCATATGGCCGATTTCCTGAAATTGTATCTTGACCTTGTTACCTCAAGGTCAATAGAATGCTGTGAGGACAGGAAACACTGCATATGGGGGATTCTTTTGTTTGGGAGCGTGCGTATATGGGGTATTTTTAAGAACAAGGACTAACCTCTAATGCCAGAAGCTGTGTACATAAAATTTGAAGCACATGAATTCTCAATCACTGCAAATCAATATCACAATAAAATAATGTTGTGACAGAAGACTCTGCCCGCATGGCTCCTTCATTTGTTTGTTTTCCAATTGCCTGCTTGCAACACTGTAGCTCGATGAGGTTAAAGAGATCTTCTGCGAAAGATCCTATTGATTTTAATTACCAAGAAACAGCCCACAGGGACAAAAGAACTTTGCCTGTTTGCTTAGCCAGTGCTGCGCTGCGCTACTGTGTAAGGAGAGATCAAATCAGCTGCTCTTGTTATTACAATAATAATAAGGCAGAAAAAGGGCTTCGGGGCTGGGGAAGATTTTGAGGCATTAACCTCCACCATTTCTCCACCTCCACCACCAGCACCCCTCCCCAGTCATGGGCAGATTTGAGGAACAAGCAGCAATTACTGGGGATCAATAGGAATTCAATTAAATTTGTGTTATTTATATCACAAAAAGGGCTGCTTAATATTTTCAAACTATACTAACCAATGCAAGTGGTGTAGTTTATGACAGATTGATTTTTATCATTGCTAAATGCATATTGAATGGCTTAATGTGTTGTGGACTGAGGCTAATGCTAATTAGTTATTCAGGATAAAGCTATGGGCCCAGCGGTACAATAAATGTTTATAAAACTGAGTGGCCTGACAATACAGCCTACTTAGGAGTTAAACGGGAATGGTCTTGGGGGATTAGTAGCCATTAGGGAGATGAATTCTATCTATCGGAGGTACTTAGGAAACCATTCCTGATCTTTTCACGCTTACTAATGCTACTCTGCAAAGGACTTTCCAACCACTTTCACCTTACCTAGAAGTCACACTGAACTATGGGTGTGATGGTCATTATCCTCCCATTTCAGGCCTTGCCTTGTAAAGCTAGAATTATTTATTGACTTACTTATAATATTTGGAGACTACTTTTCTGTAATCCATCAAGATGGTGTACCAAGAAAGGCCACCATAATAGTATTGAATGAATAACATTATTATTATTTATTATTATTACTAGCTTGGGGTCCCGGCGCTGCCCGGGTTATTTGAGAAAGGCCTTTTGTGCCAAGGTTGGTCTATATCAGTTGTTTATGTGGCTTGTAGTGGTCTTGGGAAGTGAGGGAAGGTGCTGGGAGTCCCATCGTCCATGGTCCATCCTCCTCCAAACTGCACCAGGATGCAAATTGGATCATGGGGGTTCTGTGTGCCAAATTTGTTTACTGTCAATTCAGGCCATACACAATGTCCCATGAGCTGAGGCCTAGTTGGGAAAATCAAGTTAATGAAGCCTTACTGTCAATTCATGCCTTAAACAGTATCCCGTTAGGTGAGGCTTAGTCAGGAAAATCAAGTTAATAAAGCCTTACTGTCAATTGTGGGCCTAGTCTGTGATTTGTAGGGGTTGCAGTGTTTTTTGTGAAGTGTATTGGGTGAAGGTACTGAGCATTCCATTTCCAACGGTAAAAACTGTCAACTGGCTAACTTAAACTCCAGTCATTAATGTCTGCCTCAGGCCCTTTCCTTTCCTCTCTGTGCTGCCTAGGAGTTTTGGAATGTTGGGTGGCTGGCCAATCGGAGTCATTTATGCAAATAATCCCACAGGGGCGACCAATCGAAAAGCTGCCACATATTCCTCCACACCTCCCACTGCACCTCCCGCCACAAACACTGACTTTTATTATATACATAGATTATTATTATTTCGGACATTTGTATCCCATCCTATCTCGACCTCCACAGAGGGACTCAGGGCAGTTAACAACCAACCATGGTGCCCACAACCAAAAGCATAAATATACAATTTAAATAAAAACAGTATAAAAACAGTTTAAAACATTCAAACAGTCAAACAGTTGCTGATTTAAGTCATAACAAGATTTTCTTGTTGGCAAAAGGCAAATGAAGAAATACATACCCAAACTGTGGTGGATCATTACATTCACCATTGGCATACAGTGATACCTTGACTTAAGAGTTTAATTTATTCTGTGACTGAACTCTTAACTCAAAATGCTCAAAGTGAATTTTCCCATTGAGATGCATTGAAATGCTATTAATCTGTTCCACCCCCGAACCTCCCTTTTTTGTTATGTAGTTTTTAAATATGAAAATGTACTTTATAAATAACAAATAATGCATAAATGCACATTCCCATGGAACGATAAAAAAGAAAGATCAGCTTTAAAATGGTGGGAGCACAAAGTTGAGACACAATAGTAGAAGCACAAAGTTGTGTCAAGGAAGCACAAAGCACAAAGTTAAGAGGCAGAAGCATAATTTTCTCCATACTATACAGCCTCCCTCTCTCTCTCTCTCTTCAGGAAGCCAAACATACCAGGAATAAAAACCACACAAAATCAACTAACCCAAAGTTCCTCAAAGCAGACAAAAGTAAAGCAGACAGCCATCTCCCAAAGCAGACAAGAGAATGAGGCACGAGGCACAGATGCATGACCAATGAGGCACAGGGTCACAAAGCACTGAGGCTGCTCCCTTGAATCCCTGTATTCTATGCTAGCTGCTAACTCAAAACGCTGCTTGTATATCAAAGTGAAGCCCAGGCCAAGTGACTGCTCCTAACTCAAAATGCACTTAAGTTGGGATGCTCTTAAGTTGAGGTTCCACTGTACATTTCTAGATTCAGCCCTGGACAGATTTCAACAGTGTTCAGAAATCCATGTGCAGGGAGAAGACTGGGTAGTTAACTGTGCTCATTCTTTGAGTCATCAGATTTACCCGCAGTGGAGCATTCCTTAATTACATCCCTTTTGGACTACTGTAATTCACCTGACATGGAGCTGACCTTGAAAAGTGTTTCAAAACTTTAACTGGCCAGAATGCTGTGACCTAAAGGAAGGCCAGTTATGCAATGAATGTGATTCACTTCTCATGACAGACATGGTTAGGAGTCTGTTTCTGAGCACATGGTCCAAAGTTTTCTGTACAATCGAGGTCCAGGCTGCATCAAGGACTGTGTTCACTCTGGCAGGGGCAGCTCTTGGATTCAATGGCAGTGAGGCAATAAAGCTGTTCTGGTTTTTAATCAGTACATTGAAGGGGCTGAACCCTCTTCCTAAAATAAGTTCAGCACCCTGGATATCTCCTTTAAACTGTGAAATAAAACTCAAGGCAGATTCACTGCTCTAGTCACACTGGAAGACCCACAGAGAGCTCACCTTGTCTGTTGTTCTTATTTTTTCCTGTTTAAATGGGTCTTTAGTCTAACTTGGATGGTAGTTTAATGGAGCAGTTGTTTTCTTTTTTATCCACATGCTTTTATTTGTGCTTTAACTAGTTTTAATGTTTCAGTTGTATTTATTTATTTTTTATTTTTGTTTTTACTTTTATTAACTGCCTTGGGTGCTATTTTTGATGATGAGTAAGGTAGAATATATACATTTATGAATGAATAAATAAAAATTGAAACATTTTTGCTGGGATTTTATATCATCTGTATACCTTTATAAAGCGGAATGTTTGTATGTGTGCGGAGGGCGGACGGGCGGGAGGGCGGACGGGCGGGAGGGCGGATATGTGGCAGCCACTTTCACAGGCCACAGCGAACAGCGCGGGCACTTTCACAGGCCACAACGACCAGCACGGGTGATGGACCTGCACCAAACTTGGTACACATAAACCCCCTAACCCCCTTTACGTCCTGGTGCGGTTCGGGGGACATGACCCACGGATTTTGGGATTTGTAGTACTTTCAAACAATTTTGTTCCCACAGACCACTGAGGCAACCAAAAACGACCAATACAGACCACACTTAGCACACACAGCCCCCATCACCCACTCTACGTCCTGGTGCAGTTTGGAGGAGGGTGGACCATGGATGATGGGACTTGAAGTACCTCTACTCACTTCCCAAGTCCGCTGCAACCCTCATCCAATCACTGATCAAGACCAAACTTGCCATACATAACCCCCATGACTGCCTTCACGTCCCGGTGAGGTTTGGGGGAGGACTGACAATGGATGATGGGATTTGTAGTACTTACACACCCCTCTGTTCCCACAGACCACTGTGGCCCCCAACAAACACTGATAAAAACCACACTTGGCACACAGAGCCCCAGTGACCAACTCTACATCCTACTGAAGTTTGGAGGGGGCCAGAACATGGATGATGGGTCTTGCAGTACCATCCCTCACTTTCCAAGACTGCTACAAACCTAATCCTATCACTGATCAACACCAAATCTGCCACACAGAGCCCTCATGACCCACTCTACATCCTGGTGCAGATCGAAGGAGATGGACCATGGATGATGGGACTTGAAGTACCTCTACTCACTTCCCAAGTCTGCTGCAACCCTCATCCAATCACTGATTGAGACCAAACTTGGCATACATAACCCCCATGACTGCCTTCACATCCTGGTGAGATTTGGGGGAGGACTGACAATGGATGATGGGATTTGTAGTACTTACACACCCCTCTGTTCCCACAGACCACTGCGGCCCCCAAAAAACACCGATAAAGACCACACTTGGCACACAGAGCCCCAGTGACCCACTCTACATCCTACTGAAGTTTGGAGGGGGGCAGAACATGGATGATGGGACTTGCAGCACCTTCCCTCACTTTCCAAGACTGCTACAAACCTAATCCTATCACTGATCAACACCAAACCTGGCACACAGAGCCCTCATGACCCACTCTACATTCTGGTGCAGTTTTGTGTGAGATGGACCACGGATGATGGGACTTGAAGTACCTTCACTCACTTCCTAAAAACAATGCAACCCTCATCCATTCACCAATACAGACCAAACTTAGCACACAGACCCCCCATGACCCAATCTACATCCTACTACACTTTGGGGGACGGTGGACCAGAGATTATGGGACTTGCACTACCTTCAGTAATATTATGATACCACTGCAACTCCCAATAATGATGGATCAAGACCAAACTTGGCACACAGAGCCCCCATAACCCACTCTACATCCTGCTGCACTTCTCAAATGACCCGGGCACCGCCGGGTCCCCAAGCTAGTATTTCATAAAATGTAGCTTTACATGTGCTTAGCTAAATAGTAGAGGCACCAAGAAATCCTTTTATATTAGAACACTGACAATATTGCCTAGTGCACCAAAAATATCAGCTACAAAATCTTGCAGTGGTTCCCAACCTTTGGTCCTCTGAGTGTTTTGGACTTCAGCTCCCACAATTCCTAATAGCTGGTAAACTGGCTGGGATTTCTGGGAGTCCAAAAAAAATGAAGGCCCAAAGGTTGGGAATTACTGTTATAGAGATATCATTGGAGTAATTGTGATAAACCATCCCAATAGATTCTTGCTCCCCCAACCCCCACCAAGGCTTGAGGCCATATTTATCCCAAATATGGCCTCAAGTAGTGATAAATCCATGACACCATAAACCAGGGGTAGGGAACCTATGGCTCAGGAGCCAGATGTGGCTCTTTTCATAATTGCATCTGGCTCTCCAGAGCAGCCTGGGCCTTGGTTTCCCAGCATGCAGCAGGGAGGAGTGAAGCAAATGGGCTGTGACTGCCGCTTCTGCACTGCCATCACCGCCTCTTCCTCATCCCCCACTGCTCTCGGGGCTATGTGCCCTCTTTGCCAGGGATAGCGGAGCCCGGCAGCGGTGCCTCGTCTTCCTCTTCGTCCTCCGCCACAGGCCTCGGGGGAAGCAGGCAGAGTCGGACCTGGCCTGCTGCCCCGGGGGATGCCCAGCTCATCGCCCTCATCGTTGGGCAGCGAAAGAGCCACTACCTCTTTCGATGCCCCAGAGGGACTGCCTCACCGACGTCAACACCAAGGTCCACCTTGGCCCCGTGCCCTCCTCCTTCCTTCCTTCCTTCCTCTTCCCCTCTTTTTCTTCCGTTCTTTTTCCTCCCTCTCTCCCTACTTTTTTCCTCCTTCCCTCTTCGTTCCTTCCTTCCTCTTCCATTCTTTCCTTCTCTCCTTCCTTTTTCCTCCCTCTCCCCCTTCCTTCTTTCCTCCATTCCCTCTTCCTTCCTTCCTCTTCTATTCTTTTTCCCCAAGTTTTCCTTTCCTTCTCCTTCCTTTTTTTACTTCCCTCTCCCCCTTCCTTCTTTCTTTCTTTTCTTCTTTTCCCTTCATTATTTTATTCTTTTTCCCCAAGTCTTCCTTTCCTTTCCTTTCTTCCGATTTCTTTCTTTCTTTTCCCCCTTTCTTTTCTTCTTTTCCTTCATTATTTTCATTTTTCTTCCTTTTCCATAGTTTGTTCTTATTTTCTTTCTTTTCCTCTTCCTCTTCCTCTATTCTTTCCTTCCTTTTATTTCGTTCTTCTGTCTTTCTTTTCCCTCTTTCTTTCTGTCTTCTCTTTCCTTCCCAGAGTCCTGAGCATGCCTTTTGCAGAGCCAAGTGTGAAGTGTCCTGTCATTCTGCCGAGGAAATCCTTTTCTCATGGTATGTACATATATATTCACATTTAGTTGAATTCAGTCTTAAAATATATTATATATATTATATGGCTCTCACTGAAATAAATTTCCAAATATGTTGCTTTCATGGCTCTCTGAGTCAAAAAGGTTCCCGACCCCTACCATAAACTTTCTGGCTTTTGCTCTCACAGATCAGCTTCTTCTTCCCTTATTTAATTTTTTCCAGCCCTACCTGTCATGTTTCCCAGTATAGCAACAGAATTCAGAGCTCTCTGGGCAATCAGGAAAACCTGATCTAGTCTGCCAGACAATCTAAACCAGAGCTTCTTAAACTTTTTCAACTTATGAGCCCTTTTTGGCCAATAAATATTTATAAATCAAACTTTTTTAAAAAAAAATCAGATGGTTAAATCCATGGATGTGGAGGACCAACTGTACCACAGCATGCCTAAGCTCTAAGTACATTAAAAACAAACCCCTTAAGTAAAAAAAAACCAGTGGATTTGAGATCAGATATTAGATCACTTGCTGGGGTGGAAAGTGAGGGGATAATCTAGTGATCTGAGGATACCACTGTTATATTACATAAACAAATGGCCTTGTATAGTGGTAGCAGTTATTGCAAACCTAGCAATAGCTAATAGGCTTGTGCATTTTGGCTGAACCTCAATCAGTTTCTACTGACCAAATTTCGAGAGACACTCAGATCCATTTTCACATGTCTACTAAAAACTGGCATGCAGCTGAATAGTAATTTTCGGACCGCAGCTGAAAAATGCATCAAGATGCTGCTCATTGGCAGCAATGTGGGGGCGGGGTTTCCCAGACTCCCCTTTCTGTCATTTTTAGGGCTGTCGGAATGAAAATTACCACCATTGGAGGATACAACTACCACTGTTAGCCCACCAAGTTTCATAAAGTTTGGATTGTCCCCTGATTTTTAGGAATTTCTTTTCGTTTTAGAATACAGAGAGAAAGATAGAGAGAATTTGTTTGCAAAGGAAGGAAATTTAGGTAGGTAGGTAGTAGGGATTTTTTTAGAATGAGACTTTTCTGTTGTTTGCTGAGATTAATATTATTAATAATAATTGTTAATCTTTTAAAGGTATTTTCGGAAGGAGAGGAGGGGAGGAGAAAAAGAAGCTTAAGGGCGACTCAAGACTCTCAGAGCCACCCAAATATTTTTAAAGAAAAGCACACCAAGAACAAAAAGATTCTCTTTCTTTCTCCCAAGTCCCCAAATGTGTGCACGCACCTCACCCGCTTGTCCCACACTTTCCCAACTCCCAGTTTCACTAAATAAGAAGAATCAAGAAAACAAAGGCAAATGAAGGATAATCTAAAAGATTCAATGCTACAGAGGTGCCAAGCCAAAAAATAAAGCTGAGAGCGAGCGGCAAGGTAATTGGACTGTAGCACTTCTCTAGAGCCAGAACACAACTGAGAGCAATGGAGGAATTTGTCCCATTACATAGACACAGCTTGTGTAAGACATGTCATGGGGTTCTTCTATTCCGATTTGCCCAACAGGCAGGGCTCACATGGAACCCCCATGTGAGCATGCGGCAGCCTCTTCACATGCCGCATGGTGCCGAATAGAGGAAGAGGAGCTGTGACCGGCTGCCGCATAGCTAGTTTCAGCTAAAAAAAACATGGCGGCTGAGCCCTTACTATTACGGTCAACCGAACAAGCCGGATTGGTTGAAGGGAACCGACCAACCTGAATCTATGCACAAGCCTAACAGTTAATAATGACTGTCAAATGAAAAATAAATTGAAAAACAGTCTAGAACAGCCTTCCTTCAATAAATTGCAGCGTACCATGGGTTCCTTTAAAAAAAAACAGATTCTTACAAATATATGATGTACCCATAATGTGTACAAAATTATCATTCAATATTTAGTCATTTACATTTCTTTTAACACTTTGGTGGTTGAAATTTTCCAGATGTTTTAAACACTAGTGCTGCTTTGTATTATGATATGTATGCTCCGGTATTTTGATTTACTCGCAAGATTTCTCAATTATTCTTGGTCCGCCACATTTGAGTTTCAGTGAGCTGGTCCTGCGTTACCGATGCCTGAAAATAACATGTCAGCTCTGGGGTCAGTTCAGCACAACATGAGGCAGGTGTCAGAGGTCATCATCTTCTCATTTAAAGTCTGTTTCCTGCTTATGGGATTGTAAAGAATGTTCATAAAGTGGCGCATGCCTGATCGGAAGGCTGTGAACTCTCCGTGAGCAATAAACATTTTACATGGCAGGGTAAGAACCAGATCAAAATCATTTTCTGCATTGTCTCTGGTGATTTTTAGAGGCAGGCAATCAATTATAAGAATACCACAAGTAAAAGTTTCTCATTATTACGTTTTCATGTTTTTTTAATGGAGCTGTGATGTTCAACTGATTACCAGGTAGATTAAAAGCCTTTTAATACATTAAAAAGATGCCCTCAAATAATAGGGCTAGAAAGCATTTTAAAACATTGTGTTCCTTTCCCCCAGCTTTTTTTTATTACTTCTCCACCATGAGTCCCTTGTCATCTCTGCATTTTTCATTGAGGGAGGGATTATTAAGAATTGTGCAGGCACAACTATTGTAATTACCATTCTATTTCTAAGGCCCCATCTACACTGGCCATTTAATGCAGTTTCTCACTGGTGTTGAAGAAAGTGGTTTCTCTTTGCAGATGATGCGCAGGAAATTCTGGAACCTGTTTGTGATTATTATAATATTTATTTATACCCCACTTTATCTTCCCAAAGGGGACTCTTGGATGTGATTACACAAACTATAGAAAAAGGTTTTCTTTTTCGTGTCTTTCTGTCAGTGTGTCTGGCCACTGCAATTTGAAGCTAGCTTTGAATTGTATTAAATGGTCTGTATAGATTGGACATTAGTCATGTGGTGTTAGCCAATTATTATTATTATTATTATTATTTGGCTTGATGTAGGATACCACATATTTAAAATATATAGATAAATCAAAAGACCATAACAACATATAACAAAGATCAAGACACCTATACTAATGAAATAGGTGACTGTGACGGCTCTTAACTCGAAACGTTCTTAAGTTGGGATACTCTTAGGTAGGAGTTCCATTGTATATCAAAGAATAAATATTAGCTCAATGTGACAAATCTATTACTTAAAGTTGGAACAGCCTGCCAAAAGATACAAAAGGTTTTAAACTCATATTTGATCTATAACACTTCATACCAGGTGTAAGTTTCTATGATTTAATCCAGAGAGGGACAGACAGACAGACAGACAGACACAATCAGGGCACAAAAAACTACCTATTTTAAGGAGAAGTCAGAGTTTTCTAGGGGAAGGTTTACTAAATGTTGTGTTGTGTTTTGTTTTGTTTTAAATTGAGTTCTAAGTAAGTAATGGGAATTCTCACCTATGCTCTGGTGTGGTCTTACCCATTTCCGGTTTACTGTGTCAAACTGCTAGCTTAAACTGTCATTTGTGGACCCATATATGGAGAGAAAAGGAATATAAATAAAATAAACCCTACTACAGCTGCTGTTTGTTCTCTTTATGTTGATACTCATATAAGGATGCTTGGGGCTGGGTTTTAGCAGTGAAAATGGCACAAATAATATCCCATTTCTTCCTTCCCACAATATGAACTGTCCTTCTGAACAAAAATCTTCATTCGTAATGAAAAAAATCCTCCAAGACCCAACCTCAACGCCTTATCTAATTTGGACCTAAGAATCTGAAAAGGTTGGGATTTCCTTGCCTTCCTTGGCTTCTTTCCAATACTCTCTATCCCAATTTCTCCCACACTGCCATATTACCACACATATTATCAGCCAGAAAGTAAGAAGAGAGGCTTTTGAACTGCAAGGCCATTTAATACTCAGCAAGGTAAACAAAGGGGCATGCAAAAAATACATCCAACCACCCCATTTCTCCCACATTTCCATATTCCCCAACATATATTTCTCAAGGAACAAAGCAAGCAGAGAGGCTTTGGAGCTAAAAGGCCATTTTTAAACATATAAAATAAACAAAGAGACATGCCACAGAACAATCAAGCACCCACCCCAAAGTAAAAGGACCGACCTTTGAGATGCGGTAAGGAAATGACCCCAAAGCGTCCTTCTTCTTCTCCTCCGTCGTTGCTCCTATTTCCACGCCGCCAGCATGCGTGCTGCCTCCAAGAGCTCACGAGAAGTCAGAGGGGCAGAATGGGCACTTCTGCGCATGCGCGCGGGGCCAGCCATGCATCGTGCCATCCAGGCCCGCCCCTTTGGTCTCCTACGACTCTGAGTGGCTGGAGAAGGATGGAGGAAGGAGGAGGAATCCAAAAGAGGGGGCCCATTCTGCCTCTTGGACTCTGGAGCTTTTGGAGGCGGCGCGCGAGCAGGAGCGGGAGGAGCAACGACGGAGGACTTCTTTGCAGCGTGCAGGGGGCACGCGAAGAGGACCAACACCAAAAAAACCTGGTCAGGGGCCTGAAGATCACCAGGATGAGGCCTGAAGATCACCCTGGTGATCCCGATCACCATTCTGAGCACCCCTGCTCTATCCCATATGGAATATATTAGCCACCACATATTTTTCTAATGAGCAAACCCATCACACTTTGTCCACGTGGCCATAGCATGCTTGCCTTTATTTACCAATGTTGCAAAAAATGCTATTGTCAGCATTACTTTCTGCTGAATATTAAATAGTATTAAGTTGCTACTAGTTTGCTGTCATACCCTTGCTATCGTTACATCTTGGCCCAAAATCTTTGCTGTGCGAAGGGCTAAATCCAGGAAATGTCTTTCTTTGCTAGTTCTAGAACTAATTGTTCCAGAAAGCAATCATTTCCGCTCTCTAGCAATATTTATCTCAGCAGCACACCTTGAGGTGACACTTATCCAGTCAATCATTCTGAGGACAGCTGAAGTCACCCATTATTATAGAATTTCTCTCTCCTTGCAGTGTCTCCAGTTTTCGACATGTAAGAGCCACAATCAGGTTTCTTTTTAAATTTAACTATATAGGAATCTTTGTTTTCATAATAAAGAGAAGTTATATTCTAATAGAGAGACATTTCTATGATAAAGCACTGTATTTAATTTTGCTTTATTTAACTTAGTAGCATATTTCATGCTCTGGAACTCCAAACCTGCGGAAGTAAGGCCAATCTTCACTTGGTTGCCCTTATTCCAGATTGTTGTCGTATGTCTTCAAATCATTTCCATCTTATGAAATCCCTAAGGCACATCTATTATGGAGTTTTCTATTCTATTATGTAATATATAATATTAATATTGTGCTATTAATATTGCTATGGCAATAATATAATATATTGTATTTACATTTTACTTGTAAGCCGCTCTGAGTCCCCTTCAGGGTGAGAAGGGCGGCATAAAAATGTTGTAAATAAAATAAATAAATACATTTTCTGGGGCTGAGAGACTCACCCAAGATTACCCAGCGGATTGCCATAGCTGAGCAGGGAATCAAACCCCAGCCTCTTCATCCAGTACTCAAGCCCTAATACCACACTGGTTCTCATATTTGCCATTTATTCTTGGCTGCTGCTAAAGGAATTTTAAATGGTTGTGTATTATTTATTAATTTTTAATTTTATTTATTTGGAACATTTCTATATCGCCTTTCTCCAAGGACTCAAGGTGGCAACCATAGTTAAAACATAATCTAAAATAATAACCCATTAAAATAATCCCAAATCGGTCCATATCGGACATAAAATTATCAAAATTAATTAAATAGTCTAAAATACCTAGGGAGATAAAATGTGCTTATAAAGTGCAGATCCTACGCTTCTGTCACCATTAGTTAAAAGCTATTCCACACAGGAAAGTTCAAGTTTTTCCTAAAGGCCAAAAGGGTGGGGGCTGCTCTTATTGCTTTTGGCAAAGGAATAATAATAAGAAGAAGAAGAAGAAGAAGAACTTTATTTATAGGCTGCCCAGTCTCCCCAAGGGGACTCAAGGCAGCTCCAAAGTTTTGGTGCCGCGCCCGAGAATGAGAAAAAAGTTCCAAAATTTTGATGCCACACTTGGGAATGTGCCATCTCTAGCAAATTTTAAGTGATGGCTATCCCTGAGCTGAGTGGAGAGGAGCATTTCATTACTCGATCTCAATTATCTACCCGGCTTCTATGATAGGACACAATGTCTCAAGTATCCTGGATTGAAACCGTGTAGGGCTTTATACTTTAAAACCAGCACCTTAAATTGGGCCTGGAAGGCAATCGGGAGCCAGTGGAACTGTCTCAGCAGGGGGTGGTGTGCACCTTGGAGTCCGCTCCAATGAGCAGTCTAGCTGCCGTATGCTAGACCAATAGCAGTTTCTGGATGCAGTCCCACGTAGAGTGCATTGCCATAGTCCAAATGGGATGTAACCAGTACATGTACTACCATGGCAAAGTCAGATTTCTCCATAAATGAGCCCAGCTGGCGCACAAGTTTTAATTGTTCAAAGATAGCCCTGGTCACCGCCATCACATGGGCTTCCAAATTTAAAGCAGAGTCCAAAACCACTCCCAAACTGCAAAGCTGAGGTTTCAGGCAGAGTGTAATCCCGTCCAGCTCCAGTTGTAACCCTATCTCCGCATCGATCTTATGCAAGAACTGCAGTACTTCAATTTTGTCTGGATTGAGTTTCAATTTGGTTTCCCTCATCCAGGCCATTACCATCCTCAAGTTCAAGTGAGGAATGGCTTCCTTGGTGCCAGAATCGAAAGGAGTAATAGAGTTGGGCATCATCTGCATACAGATGGTACCAAACTCCAAAACTCCAGAGGATCTCTCCCAGTGGTTTCAGGTAGATGTTAAACAACACTTGGGATAATGATGAGCCCATAGCCCACAGGTCATAAAGTCAAGCAGGACTCCCCCAGGACTACCTCCTGGAGATATCCAGGGAGGAAGGACTGGAGCCACTGCAATACAGTGCCTCCAATTCCCATCCCTGCCAGGTACTCCAGCAGGATACCATGGTCGATGATATTAAACACTGCTGAGACGTCTAGGAGGACTAGCAGGATTGCATTTCCACTGTCCAGTTCCCTCTATAGATCATCCACAAAGGCAACCATCCCATGCCCCGGCCTGAAACCAGATTGAAATGGATCTAGAAAATCAGCACCCTCCAAAAATCTCTTTCTATTGTTATGGTTTTAATTAAATATGAAATATGCTTTTAATTTTTCATATTTATTTTATTTGAATGTTATTACTGTCAATCAATTTGAATGTTTTTGTTTGCATGAGAAGAGAAATCTGAGATAAACAATTAATTCATAAATAATAAATACACCTCATTTATTTCATCACATTCTGTGATAATGTGTATGAAATATATACTGTAAAATCCGATTAATTATTTTCACTCCACTGGGATTCAGAAAAGGCAATTATGTCTTATTTAATGCAAGACTGTAAGTTCTGGCATCTTATTTCACATATCAGTAAAACCGGGGTAAAAACCAGAATGGCGTTGTCCTCTACAGGGCAATGAACAGAACCTGACAAATGACCCCATGGAGATTTTTTTTAACTCCCATTTGTTTTGGTGGACTTTGCATAAGAGAAGTCCCTTGATTCTGTCCATTTTCCTGAACAAAATTCATGAGATTTCTATGGTACAACAAGAGATTGCAGTTTGTCTTTTTAAATATAAAGGTAAAGGTTTCCCCTTGAGATGAAGTCTAGTCGGGTCTGACTCTGAGGGGTGGTGCTCATCTCCATTTCTAAACCAAAGAGCCGGCATTCTCCGTAGACACCTCCAAGGTCATGTGGCTGGTGTTACTGTTTGGGGTGCTGTTACCTTCCTGCCAGAGCAGTAGCTATTGATCTACTCACATTTGCATGTTTCGAACTGCTAGGTTGACAGAAGCTGTGGCTAACAATAGGTGCTCACCCTGTCCATGGATTTGAACCACTGACCTGCCAATCAGCAGGTTCTGCGGCTTAGTGATTTAACCCGCTGTGCCATCATGGCCCCTCTTTTTAAATAAACAGTGCTTATTTATTTATCGTGTCAGGAGCGAACCAAACAGTTGTGTTGCATTAAAAACAAACAAACAAAACACAAAGTTTGCAGACTTGGTATTCTATTAAATGTCCTTTGACCAGTAGCTGGCCACTTGGAGTGACTCTGGTGTTGCCATAAGAAGGCCCTCCATTGTGTATGTAGCAGGGCTCAAGTTGCATTGTAGTAGGTGGTCTGTGGTTTGCTCTTCGCCATATTCGCATGTCGTGGATTCCACCTTGTAGCCCCATTTCTTAAGGTTGGCTCTGCATCTCGTGGTGCCAGAGCACAGTCTGTTCAGCACCTTCCAAGTCACCCAGTTTTCTGTGTGCCCAGGGGGGGAGTCTCTCATTTGGTATCAGCCATTGATTGAGGTTCTGGCTTTTAGCCTGCCACTTTTGGACTCTTGCTTGCTGAGGTGTTCCAGCGAGTGTCTTTGTAGGTCTTAGGAAACTATTTCTTGATTTAAGGCATTGGCATGCTGGCTGATATCTGAGCAAAGGATGGGCTAGAGATGTCACTGCCTTGGTCCTTTCACTATTGGTTGCTACTTCCCAGTAGATGTCAGGTGGTGCAATGCCAGCTAAAGTGTAATTTTTTCAGTGGTGAAGGGCACAGCCACCTCGTGATAATGCGGCATGTATCATTAAGAGCCACATCCACTGTTTTAGCATGGTGAGATGTGTTCCACACTGGGCATGCATACTCAGAAGCAGAGTAGCATAGCACAAGGGCAGATATCTTCACTGTATCTTGTTGTGATCCCCAGGTTGTGCCAGTCAACTTTCGTATGATATTGTTTCTAGCCCCCACTTTTTGCTTGATATTCAGGCAGTGCTTCTTGTAGGTCAGAGCACGGTCCAGGGTAACTCCCAGGTATTTGGGTGTGCTGTAGTGCTCCAGTGGGATTCCTTCCCAGTTAATCCACAGAGCTCGGGATGCTTGTCTGTACTTAAGATGAAAAGCACATGGCTGTGTTTTAGATAGGTTAGGAATCAGCTGGTTTTCCCTGTAATAGGCAGTAAGATCACCTAGAGCAGGGGTGCTCAGAATGGTGATCGGGATCACCAGGGTGATCTTTGGGCCTCATCCTGGTGATCTTCACGCCCCTGACCAGGTTTTTTGCAGTTTGTCCTCTTCACGTGCCCCTGCATGCTGCAAAGAAGTCCTCCGTCGTTGCTCCCTCCCTGCTCGCGCCGCTCCAAAAGCTGCAGAGTCCAAGAGGCAGAATGGGCCCCCTCTTTTGGATTCCTCCTCCTCCTCCATCCTTCTCCAGCCACTCAGAGTCGTAGGAGACCAAAGGGGCGGGCCTGGATGACGCGATGCATGCTTGCACCCGCGCATGCGCAGAAGTGCCCATTCTGCCTCTCGGACTTCTCGCGAGCTCTTGGAGGCAGCACGCATGCTGGCGGCATGGAAATAGGAGCAATGACGGAGGAGGAGGAGAAGGATGCTTTGGGGTCATTTCCTTACTGCATCTCAAAGGTCGGTCTTTTTACTTTGGGGTGGGTGCTTGATTGTTCTGTGGCATGTCTCTTTGTTTATTTTTAATGTTTAAAAATGGCCTTTAGCTCCAAAGCCTCTCTGTTTGCTTTGTTCCTTGAGAAATATATGTTGGGGAATATGGAAATGTGGGAGAAATGGGTGGTTGGATGTATTTTTGCATGCCCCTTTGTTTACCTTGCTGAGTATTAAATGGCCTTGCAGTTCAAAAGCCTCTCTTCTTACTTTCTGGCTGATAATATGTGTGGTAATATGGCAGCGTGGGAGAAATGGGGTGGTTGGATGTATTTTTATGCTCTGTTTTGTATTGTTGTTATTAAATTGAAATGTTGATGTTTTATAACTTCGTTTTATGTAAACTGACCCGAGCCTGCTGGAAGGAGCGGTACATAAAAATGAATAAGAAATATAAATAAATAAATAAGAAAATAGTTATACGTTTTACATTTCTGGGTAGGTGATCTTTGGGACTTGGTTTTTTAATCAGTAGCTCCCATGCTGAAAAAGTGTGAGCACCCCTGACCTAGAGCTTCGGATAGCTTCTATTCAACCATCTCAAAGCTCCCTGCTTGAGCGGTAATGGCACAATCATCAGCATAGATGAAACTCTCTGTCCCTTCTGGCAGTGGCTGGTCATTTGTGTAAATGTTAAATAGTGATGGAGCAAGCATGTTCCCCTGAAGCAGGCTGTTCTTCTGTTTTCGCCATCTGCTTCTTTGGCCCTGGAACTCAACAAAAAAGCTCCTGTTTTGTAGCAGATTTCCTATGAGGTGGATGAGGTGGTAATCCTTTGTGATATTATACATTTTTCTCAGGAGGAGGCAGTGGTTTACAGTATCATAAGCAGCTGACAGGTCTATGAAGACAGCTTCTGTGATCTGTTGCCTTTCAAAGCCATCTTCTATGTGCTGAGTCAGGTTCAGCACTTGCGATGTGCATCTTTTGCCTTTCCTGAAGCCAGCTAGCTGTGGAATCAGAAACAGGTCTATTTTTTCCATAATTCTATGCAAAATAAGTCTCTCCAGAACTTTGTGAAGATGGCACAACAAGATTAGTCTATAGCTTTTTGGATCATTACGGTCTTTCCCTGGTTTCAAGATGGCTATGACTCTTGCTTTCCTCTAGATTTTGGAGATATGACAGGATGCAGTGCAGTTGTTCGTCAGCTCCAGCAGCCAGCACCTTCCTTTTGGAGCAAAGTTCTTAATTTGTCCCATCCGTAGATCATCCAGGCCAGCTGCTTTGCCATTTTTACATTTATTGAGAGCCATGTCCAATTCAGTAAATGTAAAAAGTTCATGAAGGTTGTTGTTCTCAGTGCTGCTGTTCCCCCAAGAAAAGCAAGTAAAATTTGTGTTTGACTTAACTGGACATAATTTTATATATTTTTGAATAAATTATTTCCAGCGTGGAGCTCTTGATTATTGCAAGTGAGCTTATTCTCCCCATCTCACTCCCAGTCCCAGTTCATTCCAAGTGTAGACTTTCCTTCCCTAACCAAGCTCATATTAAAAGTTTGAAAAGCTTTTGACAGACAAATTGTCAACTTATCTCCCCTCTTCCCTAAGACACACAGCCCAGCGCATTTTCAAGATTCCCTTTCTTCCTGCCAGTACTTTATCACATGAATGGGGCTGCCATGTATTCATGCCTTCCTATTAGATTTATTTTCTACCTGAAGTTTTTTTAATTGCTCTTTTGTCTCTCATGCGGTTTTTATGGCCAAACCCCCAGACAGCCTAGAGAAGTCTGTACACCTCAATAAAATATAGTGAGTGCCTTCCACAACAGCCTCCCACCACAAGCCAAATTATATATATGTTTCTATGCACCCTGGTTTCTCCAGGAGGGCAAGAGGCCAGGAGCCTTGCAATTTCCTCCTGGCTCAGGAAGAGAGCAGTGGTACCCTTAGACCTCCCCACAGCCCTCTAGCAGGCTATTGAACAGAATATGAGAGAGAGAGAGAGAGAGAGAGAGAGAGGAGGAGGAGAGAGGAGGAGGAGGAGGAGGAGGAGGAGGAACCATGCTTATGGGATCAGCTGAGAGAAATAGGGATTTTTGGTTTCTCCTATCCTTGAGCTTTTCATTTCTTTGTTTTTGAGATACCTAACCTGAAGGGGGAAATGTTGGTGTTTAGTCTTTATAGTTCTGTAAGCAACTTCGAGAACTGTTCATCTATGAGTAAATTTTGGAGTTAAATTATTTATTTATTTATTTACTTTATTTATATTCCAAAGGGGACTCAGAGCGAATTACAGTACACATACTTGCAGACAATCCCTGCAGTTCAACATATGACATATAAACATGTGACATTTACCACAGTACAGTACAGTACATACATTTTTGATATATTACACATATAGACGAACAGAGGCAAACTTTCTGACCACCAGGGGGAGCTGACGCACTCCTCATCCGTCAGCGTTTTTTTTCCAGCGTCCCTTGTTCTTTCCGCATTCCTCAGCGATTCCTGGTTTTTCTTAATGGCCTCATAAATCAGTTAAAATTTGCCTCCCCACTTTAATGTGGTACCTTTATCTCCTACTTGACAAAAGTAACTGTCTTTTGGGCTGCAAAGGTCGACAGCAGGCTACACTTAAGGTCGAGAACCCACCTCAACCCGGGCAGGCCTCGAACTCATGACCTACACTTAGCTAGCTACATCACATTCCCGGTGCAAAATTAGTATTATAATAGCAAAAAGCATATCTTCAATCTGTTTCACAATACAATACGAAACTTTAGTGTTCTTTCCTCCCGTCCTCCCCAACAAACTTTGTGCCAGTCAAAAGAGTCCGCTGTTTTTGTTTCTCCACCCAAACAAATACAAATGCCTGTTACAGATTAACTCCAACAAGGAATACAGCACTTCTGCTTTTTGCACAGGGGAATAATTCAGTGGAAATAGTTACATTTTTGAACAATTCTTCAGGCACTCTTTTAGGTCTGCCATCAAATTGCCATAGACTCCAGTTTATATGAAGGCCAAACAGTAACATTTTCAATGTGATGTTGAAGGCTTTCATGGCTGGAATCACTGGGTTGCTGTGAGCTTTCTGGGCTTTATGGCCATGTTCTAGAAGCATTCTGTCCTGACATTTCACCCACACCTATGGCAGGCATCCTCAGAAGTTGTGAGGTCTGTTGGAAACTAGGTAAGTGGGGTTTATATATCTGTGGAATGTCTAGGGTGGGAGAAAGAACTCTTGTCTGTTTGAGGCAAGTGTAAATGTTGCAGTTGACCATCTTGATTAGCATTGAATGGCCTTTCAGCTTCAAAGTCTGGCTGCTTCCTGCTTGGGGAATCTTTTGTTGGGAGGCTAAATAACAACAATCGGAGGCTAAAAAACAACAAAATTTAAATCAGTGATACCTTTATTGGGCCAAATAAAATACACAAAATAGTACATCTGTCTGATACAACAAAATACAGAAAAACAAGCAGACTGTGATGGTACCCAGCTGACTCTCTACAGTAGTTGATCGGTTCCCAGCTAGTCTGAGACTGTACTGGGTCACTCAACCAGCAAGAAGAGAGTAGAGCAACCTCCTCCTTGTCCTGGTGTCCCATTCTGTTCTCACTGTAATGTGACTACAGTGGCCAGGGCCGTAGCCAGGAGTTTGATTCGGGGGGCTGAGTTTGGTTCGGGGGGCTGAGACTGGGTGGAAGAGGGTCTACCCTAGCAAACCTTTTGTATTGTTATCCCAATAACCCCATTAATGTGGGATATAATGAGCATGGTGATCAGATCATGATATGAATAAACATAACAGTTTAAATAATGTACCAGTAAGGCCTTTTCGCAGACCACCTGAGAATTTCAGGGGGCTGAAGCTCCTTAGCCCCCTGGCTACATGCCTGACAGTGGCCAAGTGCTCACAGGGAGCTTTGTAACTGGAGGGGAGTAGTGATACATCCTCTTCCCCTGCACAGATCAGTACACAGAAAGGGTGATGATGGTGAGAGTGGCATGTTGATATGGACAGTGGATCAGGCTGAAATTGACCCAGTGCAGCTGTAGCGCCTGCTTTGAAGCCTTCAGTTACTCCAGAGCTACCTGAAAAGATCAGAATATTCTCCTACTTTGCTCAAAGTGGAGCAACGTTGAAAAAAGGGCAGAAACACTCCAGATATTTATTTATTTATTTACTTATTTATTTACAGTATTTATATTCCATCCTTCCCACCCCGAAGGGGACTCAGGGCAGATCACAATGCACATATACATGGTAACCATTCAGTGCCGATTTTGACATACAAGACATACAGACAGATAGAAGCCATTCAGCAGTTCTTCCACTGGATCCTGGAGGTTGCTCAATTCGGCCACAGGGGGAGCTGTTGCTTCGCCCACTATAACGCTGAATCTTTTTTGATTGTAGTATTTCCTCCTTTCTTCTCCGGCATTTTTATGGTGTCATAAATTAGCCTCCCCACTTTAAGTGGTCCCTAATTTTTCTACTCACAGCTGTTCTCGAACTGCTTAGGTCGACAGTGAGCTGGGAATTTTTTAACAGCTTTTTTTTACAGCTATTAACAGTCGGGTGCTCAACCCCAAATCGGGCTTTGAACTTGCCACCTTTCAGTCGGCAGTGATTTATTGTAGCTGATTAACCAGTTGTGCTACCAGCACAGCCCATGTATTGTGAAGACCGCCAGTCTTCACAACACATCTGAACTCCCCATGTGTTGTGAAGACTGCCAGTGCAGGATTCGAGGTAAGAACACAGGGGATTTTTTAATGTCAGAGTCACAAGCCTAAATATTCGTCTCAGATGTTACGTCTGTTGTCAATTAAGATGATATAGTGCAGAGGTTCTCAAACTGTGCTCCACAGAGCCTTGGATGAAGAACCTCTCTGCCCCTTTCCCTCCAAGGAGAAGCGGGCTTCAGTGGTATATATATATATATACACAGTGTGTGTATATATATATACACACACACACACACACACCTTATTATCCTTACTTCTGTAGAACATAGACAGATAGAACCACACACTAAACATTTCTTGGAGCTCTGTGATACACTTGAAAAGGTTTGGGAGCTCCTGATTTCCAAACTATGTTTCACAGAACCCTTGGGTTCTGCAAAAGAATCATAGGAGTAGCATAAAAAAATCTTAACATCAAATTTAAATCTGATTTTAAAATAAAACCACATGAGGCCAACTATTTGATTTACAGTCTCTGTAATAACTATTTTTACTACAATTTTGCAATCAGGTATGTAGTTATTATTCACACAGAATCGATTTTTCATGTTGATTCCACATTTCTTTTTGTTTATGTTTTTCTTTCTTTTACTGTTTTTGAGAGGAAAGACATTTGGGATATTAAGATATTATTCATAAATTATCAAGTATAAAAATTACTCGAAAACTAGACGTTATATGGGAAATTGGGAAACATTAGCGTAAAATGATCCAGAATATATATTTTGATAAAACAAATCAGGGATAGAGTCAGGCATCTACAGGAAATAAATGTGTTCTGAAGGGTTTCATGACCAGAAAAGATTGGGAACTACTGGTCTAGAAGGATCTCAATGTAGGGAGAGGTCATGGCTCTTCTTGGCCATGTGGGGAGCAGGGCAAGTAATAAAATTTCAACTTCATTAGCTCCCTGTCCTGTGAAAGATAGTGGTCATTTTTTAGACAGTTAATACTGAATTTCTATAGAAGTCTCTCTGTTTTAACATCAGGAAAAACTTTTAGGTACTGTATGAGGGTTGAATGAAAAGTAATGCCTCCACTTTCGTATCTCCTCAACAGATGGCAGCACTGGTATGCGGCAGGTACTGGTTTGTTCAGTAGACTCTCCTCTACAGTTCCATTTTTGCGGGAAGCCTTAGCATTGAACAGTTGTGTTGTTAAAGTGTGAAGTATGGAGCCCTGCACAGACGGTCGGTCAACATGCAGTCATTGAATTCTTGACAGCAGAAGGTGTCACTCCAAAGGACAGTCATCAGAGAATGCAAGCTGTTTATGGTGATTGTGTTGATGTGAGTACCGTGCACTGTTGGGCAAGTAAGTTTAAAGATGTTGAAGTGGGAACATCTGACTTGCATGACAAACAAAGAGTTGGATGTCCTGTGACAGCAATCACCTGAGTTTCACAAGCAAAAGGTTGACAAATTGATTCAGGGTGATCACTCACAGAGAAATTTCAAGCATAATAAGCATTTCACAAGAACGTGTGGGTCACATTATTGCTTTGCTTGGCTGTGCATGATGGGTACCTAGGATGCTGATGCCTGTAATGAACACGCACAGACTTCTTCCGTGACAGCTTCAGAAAACTTGTTCATCGTTGGCAGAAATGTATCCAATTGTCTGGTGATTATATGGAAAACTGAATAGTGGTAGTTAAAGAGCACATTCTAAGGATTATTTCTGCATTTGATTTATTAAAATATTCCCATACAAACCCTAGTAGTAATGAAGGTGGAGGCATTACTTTTCATTCAACCCTCATATATAAAACTTGACAATTGTAGTTCAGATGAAATGGTTTTATCTTTGTTGATAGTAGAAGCATCAAAGAATTAAATCCCAGTCAATTTCTTCTCTATTATAAAAGTTTCCCTTTCTGCAGAAAAAAATATATCTTCAAATCTAGAAAACATCCAGGGATAGCCTGCTGGCCATATAACAAAATACAACAAACACCACAAAACACCATTACTTTTATCGTCCCAGCTAAAATACACAAAATGCATCATTTAAGCTTTCAAAGTAAAGACTAGTAGTTAAACTTTCATACAGGAGGCTTCAGTGAACAACTCTGACATTTCATTTGCAGGCACTTATTCTACAGTCCTTGAGGAGCATTCACACGAATGCACAAACAACCTAGAAAAAAATCTAGAAAACCAAAAGTAATATCAAAATGCACTTGGAAGAAGGAAGTCTATATTAACGAAATGTTCTCTTGTTCCACAAGTTTTGTAGAGTAAATTCATGTTATTCTTTTTATTAGGAGTCCCCAGTGGCACAGTGGGTTAAACCGCTGAACTGCTGAACTTGCTGACCAAAAGGTTGGTGGTTCGAATCCGTGGAGCAGGGTGATCTCCCACTGTTAGCGCCAGCTTCTGCCAAACTAGCAGTTCAAAAACATGCAAATGTGAACAGATCAATAGGTACCACCTTGGCAGGAAGGGAACAGTACTCCATGCAGTCATGCCAGTCATATGACCTTGGAGGCATCTACAGACAACGCCAGCTCTTCGGCTTAGAAATGGAATAAGCATCACCCTGACCCAGGCACGACTAGACTTAATGTGAAGGGGAGCCTTTACCTTTACCTTTTTATTATTAATTACATAATAGAATTACTTAATTTAATTATTTTATAGTATTTACTTAATTTAATGTAATCACCTTATTTATACATTGTTCCCCCACTACCAAAACCTAGCAGCTTTTAAAGTAAAAAAAGAAAACAAATTAGAAAAACATACCCAAAAGCAACAATTTAAACTATTAGTAAGATTTGAAACGGTTTAAAGCACACGATTAAAATGTTAACAACAGATATTAAAACAGTACAATTAAAACAACCTAGTCCAGGCTATCTTAAAGATGAAGTATAAAGAGAAAGATAAATTTCATCTTCCCTTCAACAATATATAACATTTAAATTATTTCAAGAATGTTTGAATAAAAATCCAACAGTTCTCTTTTTTCATCCCCTGTTACATTATTTCTTAAAAATCCAATATAATTTTCTTCTTCCTCAGGTTGACATATTTAGCATTGAAATATCAATTATTACCTTTCTATACTCCTGTAAAACACGTAAGCCATTACCGGCATTACCTAAGTCATGAACAAAATATGTTGTGTAGGTTTGTTCTTAAATCGAATGTGTATGTAAGACAGAACAAGTACATTTTAAGTGTGTGTGTGTATGCTTTGGATAGCACAGGGAAGGGTGAACACCCTCGTGGCATTTGTTTTGTTGTCTGCGCCCCTGTTCAGAAGATTTCACCTCACTTTCTTTCCCTGTCATAATTGAATTTTGAAGATTTTCTTTGTAAATAATTCAATTCAGTCATAAAATAAAATAAATCCAATCTATCCACAAAAATACTTACTCTTAATTCCTTAATTCGCTCCCTTTAAGCATTTTAATGACACAAACAATTGCACATAAACACTATTATAGACCTTATTATATAACAGACTATATGAAACTATAGCGGTATAATATTGTGTAGAAGGAGAATGTATACATACCATAGTCAAAGCATATATTATACCGTTATAGTTTCATATAGTCTGTTGTGTAATAAGGCCTATAATAGTGTTTATGTGCAATTGTTGTAATTCCATAGGCTTCATCTCGCTGAATATGGATATATAATTGTGTTTCAATGGAGACCTTGCCTTGAAAAAGCCTGGTTACGGGCGAAACGGATCAGGCCTTGAACATCAAACCGTCGGCGGTCTCTCCAGCTTTATTACTCTCCATATATTGATTTATCATTGAATTAGATGTCACGGATTGGCCCCACCCACTAAAGTGAAACTTCGCTCCATTGGCGCGTGCTATTCCCGGCGCTCCGTATCTTGCTGAGTCGCAGCTTTCTCTTTCAAACTCACCCTAACACGTGCCTCTAACAGTTGGTTTATTGCCCGTGGCTTGTGGATTACACAATAGACTAGACCGTCCATGGATGTTGGGACTATTATTCCTGTGGACCGACATGTCCTGAACTGGCAAACCTTTGAGTTTGTACTCCTGCACCACGACATCTGATTTAACTGGGATATAATCCGACATAAGGACTGCAGCGTGCCTTGGTAAGCCCGCTATACATCTGGAGGTAACGCCCATATAACTGGGCTGTGTTTCTTGCGCACCTGGACTTGTTGAATTGTATATTTTTACTATATATTGTATATTTTGTGTTCACCTGTGGGATTACCTTCCATGTTTGCCTTGATCTTGCAACTCTTGAATACATTTACCTCAGAGTTAGATTGTTTTGTACTGATTGTTGTGTATGTTTGGGCTCAGCTCTTTCCCAGACTATTCACTGTGTTTGTAGTAGTACTCTATAGCCTACCCCCTGTTTATTGTGATCTAAAATGGTGCCAGCTAGGATCCGCTCCCTGATAGGTCCAGAAGAGCTGTCTGCTGTTGCTACTGATTGGCTCCATGGTGGGAAATTTAATAAACTGTCCTTTGCTGAATTTCAAGTCTAGTGGCTGTTCTTGATCTGCCCAGGGAAGGGGTGTGGGAGGAATGGAATGTGGCTATCCTGGAGGCAATGGGATTTGATGGCCCTATTCCTGTCTGGCTGGAACAGGATGGTGGAATTTGACCACACTGGGAGGGTGTCTGATCTTGCAACTGGGATGTGGAAGACTGGAAATAACCCCGTGACTCTTCTCAAATCCATTATTTATCCTGTGTATCTCTAAAGACATTATGAAAGGATTGTGTAAGCTAAATGTTTGGCCAATAATAATAATAATAATAATACTTTATTCTTATATCCCATGGCCATCTCCCCGGAGGGACTTGGTGCGGTTTACAGATGGCACAAAGTGCCTAAAAACAACTATAAAAGTTATATAACACAATATAAAATACAATAAAATAAAACACATGCACCTATAAAAACATCAACTCAAACTCATTCAACTTTCTCTGAGGTGTGGGGTGCGCATGGTGCGTATGCAATATTTAGGTGAGTTCATTGAAGTGTTGCCTGAAACTAGGGAAAATATAATTTGAGGCTCCCTTATTGGTTCCTATGGAGCCACAGACTCTGGAGTTCACATGAGGTCTGGTTTTCGACACCAGGTTATCCCAGATCAGCCCCATTCAGTGTTTAGTCCCCACAGGGCTGATTTGAATGTATATCAGGCTAAGTGGTCAGTGTAGATGTGCCCTGAGAGTTCCAGGCCTTGGAGACAGTGACCAATAAGGCCTTAAATAATGGTGCCAGCAAAGGTAATGGAAGCTCATATGGGGAGTGAGAATCTGTCACATAGCTTGGACCTAAGCCACATAGGACTAGTTGTCAGTCGTAATCCTCTTTGAATTGTGCCAAGAAACAGTACAAGTAGAGTCGTTTTAGCAAGTGAGATTCATTATCCTTGTAACCAATCACAGTTAACATTTTAGCTACAGTTTTTAGAACCAGCTGATTTTTTTTTGTGATTGTTAATTGGAAAATAAAGACAGGCGTAATTTGCAAGTCTGATCGCTGAAGAAAGTATCTCTGGAGAAATCCATTATGGAGGGGATAGGTTAATCATAAGGAAAACACATTTCCATTTAGACATTTGAATGCACATTTCCCTGGATCAGCAAGCACTCAAGGTTCTTACTCACAGTCCTCCCTAATATTTATTATTTCTAGTTTGGGGTGTTTTTAAAAAAAAGAAAATCCTAACTCTCAACCTTCTAGTGTTTATATAGCATAACATTCAGAGAGATTAATAACAATTGTTCCCAACAATAAAATACAATACAATTACCATATAACAATTAAACAGACAAATGCTATATTTATTTATTTATTTTATTAACTTCACTTATACCCCATCAACCATCTCCCAATGATACAACATTCGATAAAATGCACAAAGCAAATGATATCAGAAAGGGTGCCAAAGCAGTCTCATGAGACGCAATATTCTGCAGTGTAGTTTCACTCATAGAGTTGGAAGAGACCTCATGGACCATGCAGTCCAACCCCCTGCCAAGAAGCAGGAGAATTGCATTCAAAGCACCCCTGACAGATGGTCATCCAGCCTCTGTTTAAAAGCTTCCAAAGAAGGAGCCTCCACCACACTCCGGGGCAGAGAGTTCCACAGCTGAACATCTCTCACAGTCAGGAAGTTCTTCCTAATGTTCAGATGGAATCTCATTTCTTGTAGTTTGAAGCCACTGTTCCACATCCTACTCTCCAGGGCAACAGAAAACAAGCTTGCTCCCTCCTCCTTATTATTTCCTCTCACATATTTATACATAGCTATCATGTCTCCTCTCAGCCTTCTCTTCTTCAGGCTAAACATGCCCAGCTCTTTAAGCCGCTCCTCATAGGGCTTGTTCTCCAGACCCTTGATCATTTTAGTTGCCCTCATCTGGACACATTCCAGCTTGTCAATATCTCTCTTCAATTGTGGTGCCCAGAATTGGACACAATATTCCAACAGCACCTCCCTATGGCCGAGTCGAGCACAGCCTCCAGATGCCAGAAATGAAAAAACAGGAAATCCTTGCCTCTGTTTAAGTTGCTTTCTGTCTTTGTCAATTGTATAATGGCATTGAATGTTTGCCATATATGTACCTGTAATCTGCTCAGGGAGATAGAGCGGAATATAAATGAAGCATATTATTATTATTATTATTATTATTATTATATAGGACACAGTAAAAAAACATAATGCACACAAAATAAAAACAATTGATGTTATGGAAATAAAAGAAGAATTCGTATCATAGGGAGAGGGAGAGAACGAGCTGAGCAATGACAAAGTGATGAAGAAAATAGGGGCTTGTGTACATGTCACAAAAAAACCCACAACCAACAATATATTATAACCCACGAAAGAACTGAAGAACAAAATTAAGACAAAACAACAGCAAGGAAAAAGACAGCAAGAATGACTGGATTTTGGGAAAGTGGGCTTGAACTGAATAAGGAAAGAGGAAAGATTAAAGATTAAATTCAAAAGTGGAGGATTATAGATTTTTATTTAGCAGTTACAGAGGCATTCATAACTATTTAGCATTCATATTTCATTTGTGGCACTATTGTCATGATCACATATGCCTCCCCCACCCCCCAAAAACCCCCTTACTTTAATAGCCAGCAGCTGCTCCAAGTGACAGAAGCATGTTCCACTGGGAGAGGTCTATGCTGCTGAGCATCACAGAATGACGTTTCTGCAGCAATCACAACCAGTGATCTGCAGCACAACAATCAGAAGCAGGACCCCTGTTGCAACCTTTCATCACACCTCAGATCCTGGGTTGGATGAAGCTAGAAACGGCATCCTGCTCTTCCAGATCTCCAACAGAACAGAGGCCTCCACCTGGCTATTTGAGACAGATTTGGGGGATCAGGTCAGGACACAATACATATTTACACATTCATAACTACATTTGTAATGCGGGATCTTCATTGCTTTTTTTCCCCAGCACAAACTGTTTGCTCCTTAATACAGTATCCAGTTCTGCTAGTCTTAGTAGAAAGCCCATTTGCCTTGAGATTGCCCAATCCGCATTTTTGTTTGCTACCCGTATCTAGTCTCTATCCTATCACAATGGCAAGAAGGGAAAATCTGCAAGAGCCTCTCTTCTATGTGGATTGAGTATTTCTCATGGGAAACGCCTGTTTAAAATTGTCTACATGTTACATGAAGTGGTATAGTCCATATGAAGTGCCATGTGGCTTTTCTGCATTACAGTAAAATGAATATTGATTTCTAAAGGATGATATTGATGTGGGAAGCAATAAGATTACTAGTAGCGCCTATATCCCTATTACATTGTGTCAGTAAATCAATTTATCATGAGAGTTCATTAAACAAGAAGCAAATCTCAGACAGACTGCATAGTGTGTATACATCTAACTTGGGAAATGTAAACAACATTTAAATGCTAATAATGGTGTCTATCTATTTATTTATTTAAACCATTTATATTCTGCCCTTCTCACCCCGAAGGGGACTCAGGGCGGAGCACAGCATATAAACGGCAAACATACAATGCCGAGACAAGAATTCATATAAGCATACAGAAACATTAAAAACATTCATCTCAATATTAAAATATACTGTTTAATACAGTGTATGGCTGATAAGTACAAATTCTGGTGGTGCTGGTTTTGTAAATGTCAAGTTACTTGTAATAAAATAGCCCTCAAACCTCAATCCAAAGGAACTATTTTGATGGAAGAGAAGTTTAGTGACACATTCTGGCTTTAGTAGTGAGGCAAAGGAGGGAGAAATAGGGAAAAGCAACACAGAAGAGAAAAAACTTTAGAAGCATTCTATAGCTGATCTAGCCAGTAACAGCCTCTAGAGGGAGTGTTATGATTACAGTACTAATAACTGTTATTGCTGTATTATGAACAGCACATAGAACACTTTAAAAATTGACATGAAAAAAAAGCAAAGCAAAAGGACTAAGGCCGGCCACAGTTAAGTGACAGTCTAAATTTTGACTGTAAATAACGAAAGAAAGGCAGATGAGGCTAACAGAATGACCCCAAGCCTTGTATATATTATGGGCTATGAGAATGAAGGCTGACAGGTTAATCCAAATGTAAAGTCATGTTTTGAACAGGGCTGTTCCCAAAGTTCATGAGCCCAGATTGTGTATATATTTGTGGGGACCAAAAGAGGACAAACAGCAAGATTTTGTGATGGGATCCATTAGTTTAAAAGTTTCAATAATATATTTTTTTATTCTATTAACCAAAAAATTAAAAACTTAAGGCTCTGGTTGGATCTTGTATCTGTGCGTAGAATGTGGATACCATTCAATGTCCAATGAACATAATCTACATAATCTAGCTCTACAGTAGTGGTTCCCAACCTGTGGTCTATAGACGACCAGTGGTCACAAGAACTAAAACATGGTCTGCAGCCTCAACGTTACTAAACTGTTGCAACGAGAGCGACTGGTCTTGCAAAACCCTCTTATGGTGCCGAGGCTTATTAAATATGGTTTTCTGTGGGCAACCAGATGGCAACTACTGGATGGCATATGTTCTGTATCAGAAACTAGAGCTGATGTGATCTGCCCAATGCAATTTTCTGAATCAGCACCCCAAATAACCAAACAAAATCTAAAGTTGACCAAAAGCTAATTTGTAACCCTTTTGATATTAATGTTGGAGAGTGGTCCCTGGTCAAAGTGGTCCCTGGTCAAGAAAAGGCTGGGGACCACTGTTCTACTGTGATGTGTATCCTGGATATTTTGCTTTCCATACTATTTATTCCTTAGTAAAACTGGAAAAAAGCAGATTTCTTTTTAAAACATAAAAACAAAACTCTACTCCATAAATATCATATGGCATCAACTGAATTTTTTTAAAGGCCTTATTTCTCACATTTTTAGATAGACACATCTATTTGCATTGCATTTGAAACTTCCTGTTGTTGGGAGAGGATTCTTCCACATCTAATGAAAGAAATTATCTTAGTTTTCTGTAATGAACATTGCTATGTGTAATGACAGTGCTGTGTCAGTCAGGGTGGTGATAAATGTAATAACATCAAACTCAGTACTGACAATCTTTTTTAAATGTGGCGTTTACTGTCCAGATCTTGCTCAATACCTCTTGCTTTCCCCCCCAAGCAACTCTTTTGATTGTACCAATGATACATAATCTAGATCAGGGGTGCTCACACTTTTTCAGCATGGGAGCTACTGATTAAAAAACCAAGTCCCAAAGATCACCTACCCAGAAATGTAAAACGTATAACTATTTTCTTTTATATATTATTTATATTTATTATTCATTCTTATGTACCGCTTCTTCCAGCAGGCTCGGGGCAGTTTACATAAAATGAAGTTATAAAACATCAACATTTCAATTTAATAACAACAATATAAAACAGAGCATGAAAATACATACAACCACCCCATTTCTCCCACACTGCCATATTACCACACATATTATCAGCCAGAAAGTAAGAAGAGAGGCTTTTGAACTGCAAGGCCATTTAATACTCAGCAAGGTAAACAAAGGGGCATGCAAAAATACATCCAACCACCCCATTTCTCCCACATTTCCATATTCCCCAACATATATTTCTCAAGGAACAAAGCAAGCAGAGAGTCTTTGGAGCTAAAAGGCCATTTTTAAACATTAAAAATAAACAAAGAGACATGCCACAGAACAATCAAGCACCCACCCCAAAGTTAAAAGACCAACCTTTGAGATGCGGTAAGGAAATGACCCCAAAGCGTCCTTCTTCTTCTCCTCCGTCGTTGCTCCTATTTCCACGCCGCCAGCATGCGTGCCGCCTCCAAGAGCTCACAAGAAGTCAGAGGGGCAGAATGGGCACTTCTGCGCATGCGCGCGGTGCAAGCCATGCATCGCGTCATCCAGGCCCGCCCCCTTTGGTCTCCTACGACTCTGAGTGGCTGGAGAAGGACGGAGGGAGGAGGAGGAATCCAAAAGAGGGGGCCCATTATGCCTCTTGGACTCTGGAGCTTTTGGAGGAGCAGGGAACAGGGAGCAGGGAGGAGCAACGATGGAGGACTTCTTTGCAGCATGCAGGGGCGTGTGAAGAGGACCAACAGCAAAAAAACCTGGTCAGGGGCCTGAAGATCACCAGGATGAGGCCTGAAGATCACCCTGGTGATCCCGATCACCATTCTGAGCACCCCTGATCTAGATAGACCTTAATTCTTCTTCTCCATTATACTCCATTTGGCAATATCTGGAAGGAATGCCTTTCTTGGCAAGTCTCTAAACTATCATTTGTGTTTCAACAAGTTTTTTTTCACATTTTTACAATATGTATTTGCTATTAGAGCAGGAGCTCTGTGTCAGGAGAGAGGGTAGGCATATTGTGGCCTGAGACGGTCTACCTATATGCAGTTGGACTTCAAAGCTCATGGTTTCAAAATATTTATGTTACAATTGTTGTTTGAAAACTCATATTAGTGGCACACTTTCCTATCTCCTCCACATCTCTCCTTTTGAGAAATGCTCTTGTGATATGAATCATTAAGTCCTCCAAGCACTAGGCTAGCTCTGCCAGCTACCAATTACTCAGGAACCCATCTCCTTGGGCTGCTTGCTGTAAGAAATGGCTCCAATTCAAAAAGATGAGATGCGAGTTTAATATTAATCAAAACACACAGGTGCCAGTAAGAGAACAAATCCAACATGATTATGAGATAAATGAAGAAGAGTATGCTCAGGAGGGATAGACTAATCTTTGATCAACCAATCCTGTATCTTCAAAATAATATTTCTAAGACCTATTCGTCTTATATGGTCAAAATTGTGTATGTCAATTGTTGCCTTTCCATACTTTATATTTCAGAAACTTGCCCATTTAAATTGCCCTTTTTTTAAAAAAAAACCTGCCCAACGTAGTTGACATAGGTCCAGGAGATATAAGCTGAGCCCTTGTGCCTGGCAACTGTGATGGACAAGATGGGAATGAATAAACTGAAGCTTCATCCAGATAAGACAGGGGTATTCTTTATCAGCCAAAAGACAAATCTGGCCATAGAATGAATTAATTTTATTATAGTTTCAGAAAAGTAATTTGAAACATTGAAACATTAAAATTAGAGGTTTTTAAAACATTAAACTAGGATGTGGCAATAGGGAATCAGTTGGTATTCGATGGGGTTACACTCCCCCTGAAACACAGGTTTGTAGCTTGGGTGATTCAGCTCTGGACCTGGAGTCTTTTGCACAGTTGAAGCAAATTTTAGCTTTAAACTACAATCTAGTTTCAGTTCAATTTATAGTTAACACACAATCAAAGAGCATCCTGAACTCTCGCAACAATGGAATTGAACCAAACTCTCATTATCAACAGAAAGTACTGAAAGGGTTTGCTTGCAAATTGACTTTGAGTTTGGAAGTTGTAGTTCACCTACACCCAGAGAGCACTGTGGACTCAATGTTGTGTTATGTTGTTGTTTGTTTTCTATCCAGAATCACAATGTTGGAAGGAGGCTCACCACTTTAAGGTCCCTAAAACAGGCATGGGAAAAATTCGGCCCTCTGGGTGCTTTGGACTTCAATTTCCACCATTCCTAACAGCCTGAGGCCCTTTCATGCTTAAGTGGGGGGGGGGAGTAAAAGGGCCTGAGGCTGCTAGGAATGGTGGGAGTTGGAGTCCAAAAAACCTGGAAGGTCCAAGTTTGCCCATGCCAGCTTTCAACAGAGACCTCTTCCCCCTTCCCCTTCGCACCCTTTCTTCCCCCTCCTCCCAAACACATTTTCTTCTCCACTCGGGCTCCCTTCTTCCCAGCCTCGCTCTGCTCACTTTGCCTTACTTTGCTCACATTGCCACTTTGATCCGAGGGGGCAAACCTGAAATGATCAAGCACAGCTTTTGGGCCCTTTTGGGCATTCACTAGGGCCACATCTACACTGAACCTTGAATGTAGCTTCAAATTGACTTCAAGCTATAGTGGCTTTAAAAATGCATGCTGACAAAGCATCCTGCAGTGTGAATTAAAGGGCTTAAAGCACATCAAGCCAAGTCAGGAGAAAGTCTGAGTTAAATACTTAGATGCACTTCAGCAAGTCCTAAATCTAAACCGCATGGCATAGTGAAACCAGCTCTGCAGAATGCAAATTGCATTGCCAATGACTCCCCATGCTGAAGTGCAATTAAAATTCAGAGAGAAGGGGGGGGGGGGTGCCAAAAGACACCCCAAGGGCATGTATGGCTGGGCAGCAGGGTGCTAACTGGCCCCCTAGGACAGGTAATTGATTATCTGCATTGCTAAATGTCACTTTCCCTTATTTATTTATTTTTCACTTCTAATGCCTCTGAAGCACTGGTGCTCATCTCACCCAGACATGGAAAAAAGTATTGCAGACTCTGGAACCAGTTTGACGCTCCATCCATGGTTAATGTAATCATATTCCTGGCCTAAAATCTATTCCAGACATGTTGGTCTAACCATACACACATCAAAGCCAGTTCCAAACCAACCTAACTGGTAGAGTTATGCGCGGAATTCATTCCTACCATTTCTAACGTTTCTACCATTTATTCTATTTCTTCGAAAGCACAAAATGGGGAGCCCCCTCCCCACACAAAAATCTGTTTTGTGTGCTTTTGTGTACATCCGAACTTGCCTCCTTGCCTTGAGCTTGGTTGCAGGTGTGCTCCAGGCCTACCTACAACCCCTGCCATACACGCACTCTCGGAGAGTGTGGCAGGATGTGTGTGGCGGGGCATGCAGGCAGGCGGGGCATGCAGGCAGGCCCGGAGCATGCCTGCAGTTGAGTGCCTCTTACTCTAGAGCAGGGGTGCTCACACTTTTTCAGCATGCGAGCTACTCTTAAAGCAACCAAGTCCAAAAGATCTACCTGCCCCCGCGCGCTCCCGCCGTGTGCGCTCCCGCCGCCGCGCACTCTTGCCGCCGCGCGTGCTCCTGCTGCTGTTTTCTGCCCGCGCAACGCTTCTTCCGCCTGCGGGGCATTGCAGGAAGGAGAAAGCATGAGGCGGGGCATCCAGAGGTAGCACTCCGCCCTCCCTGTCTCCCCAGCAACGGAGGCTGCACAACTGCTTCTGGACGAGAGAGAGGCAGGGCGCTCCCTCTAGAGGTCCTGCCTCGTGCTTTCTTCTTCCTGCAATGCCCCGCAGGCGAATGAAGCACCGCAAAAGCAGAAGCCAGCAGCAGGAGCGCGCTTGCGCGCAGGGTGTGCGCGTGCATGGCAGGAGCGCCCCATCCGGCTGGTGAGGCCCGAAGATCACCTGGAAGAGCTACCTAATGAGCACCCCTGCTCTAGAGTAAAACACGCTCAGCTGCAGGCACTGGCAGGCTTTATCTACCAGATCTAATTTACTGTAGAAACACTATCCACCTCCATGTACTCTGCATCTAATCAAAAGAGAGCATGCTATCAACGCCTACATAAGAAACAACTGAGCAGTTAGAGAGCTTTGGGCGCATACAGTCCTTCCACTGACATCTAAAATAATATCAGAAAGAACAGGGACAATTTCTGGGACTTTCCGGACATTTTAATAAACCTGGATGAGCCTTAAGTTAATAGAGAATGACATCAATTGAGGGACCTGCTGTGCCAACAGTGTGTAGTTGTTGCTGTTTTACAAGGGAGGTATTCCAAGTGTGATTCCCCCATCTGTAGTTTGAAATAAAAGTGCTTCCTGGGTGCTCTTTCTGTATGTTGGAATCAGCTTCCATTTCTATTAATTAAAATGGATCCCCCAAGCCACCCCCATGCATTATTTTAACGAGAGGGCAAGCATTTTAAGAAATGCACTACATATAGTCACACAAAATCATCCTTCCTCTTCCTCTGCTTCATGCCGTCTTTTTGGAAAGGTTAATTTTCCAGATTGTCTTCCACAATATGCCAGGAGACCTTTTTTAAATGCTGCCAGGTTCCTGCTAGCACCATCGCTAGTTAATTAATTCCTTCTTAATAACTACAAACAATGTTGTAGCCCTCCTCTGGTGTCAGAAAAATGATACATGTGTTAATATCCTGGGCCTTTTAAGCTCAAGGAAGCATATAGATTGAGCAAAACAGCCATTAGTTGCTTCTAATTAACTGCTCTTACTCTTTCCTTTTTATATTCCAAATCACCGCAGCAATGTCCAATAGTTGAGAACTTGTGGATTCTCAGGACCCAGACTTTTAAAATAATAATATTATAATAAATACATTTTATTTATGTCAGATTACAGTTTTACATACTGTACATAAGGCTAACATTCAATGCCTTTTTACACAGTAAACAATGACATACAATACACAGACAGAGATAAAGGCCTTCCCTTTCCATTGGGAAGCGAGGCTCAACTCCAGCCATGGAGAGGTGCTCTTGTTCCATTAATCCTTGCCTAGGTGCCTGTTGTCCATAGACTTCTCCAATCTGTTGCCGGCATGTCTGCATAGGGTGCCCTTTTACCACCCCACCGAGGCAGCACCTATTGATTGACTCGCACTCCATGCTTTCGAACTGCTAGATAGGCAGAAGCTAGAGCTGACTGCCAGGAGCTCACCCCGACTCGCAGCTTTGAACTGCTAACGCTCCGGTTAGCAAATTTCCTGTAGTTAGCGGTTTAACCCCATTGCACTACTACAATTCCATTCTTTTCCTTGTAATAATAGGGGTCCATTTAACTGTGTTTACAAAATAATCTTCAATATTCTTACTTCCAATTCTCATTGTAATGACATCTCTGAATTCCTTGAGGAAATACATTTCTTTCGTGAGGTTTTTTTTTTCTTTTTTTTTCTTTTAGTGGGTTAGGTTCAGTTTCAGAATACAGATAAGTTGCATTCAACTGGATTATATGAATCTACATGCCATATGATCGAGTTCAATGCAGTTAATCTGCATTCTGAAACATATGGAAATGTAGCTCCAGCCTGACATACCATATCTATCCATATCAGGATGGTAAAATATCAAAACATCAAAACATCAATTAGTACCTCCTTAGGCACATTAATGGTTTGAAAGTTCATGGGTAGCAAATGGATCCAGGCAAGAGACTGCTGAGGTGATGGTGGTTAAGGCAAACTATGTGGGTTTATTGAAGACAAGTGGGGTAAAAATGTAATAAATAAAATATTTCCCGTTATCTTTTGGTGAAAGTTAACCATGATTGTAAACCACGGCTGTAGATGTAAAAAGCGATTTATTTCCCTGACCACTACTTCAAAAACTGTCTACTGAAGTGCTCTCTACTGAAATGGAAGCAATGCAAACACTTGTAAGCCACATTAAGAGAAAAACGGGTCAGATATATGGTTACCGTGGGTTTTTTTGGGCTCTATGGCCATGTTCCAGTAGCATTCTCTCCTAACATTTCGCCTGCATCTGTGTCTGGCATCTTCAGAGGTTCACAGAACATTTCTGAATCTCGAAACGTAGGTGTCCAAAGTATATCCACTTTTAGAGGTAATCCACTTGATGTGGATAAAGTTGCTTTGGGTTCCAAGTCAAGAAAATAATTCAGTAAACGAAACTGGGAATCCATCTACATTGACCATTTAATGCCAGTTCAAACCAGTATTGAAGAAAGTGGGTTTTCCTGTGCAAGTGATTACAGTATTTATTACTGCTTCAGGCTATTGGTTGTTTTATGATGTTTGTTTTATATCAGGGCTGTCCAACTGGGCCCGGGGCCGTACACGGCCCCCAGCCTGTTGGACACGGCCCCCGCTATGCCCCTGGCCGCCATTTTAAATTTTTTTAAAAATCGAATTTTTTTCAAAAAAAATGGCGGGGGAGGGGGGAGGGGGCAGGGAGGAGGAAGTGAGCCAGCTCCTCCTCCCTGCACCCCCCCTCTGTCCTCTCCGCGCCACCAATGCAAACCGGATCGAGATCGGGCGCCGGGGAGAGAGGGACACGGGGTGGTACAAGGAGGAGGAAGAGAGCTAGCGCCTCCTCCCTACACCGCCCCCTCTTCTTCTCTCTCTCGCCGCGCCAATGCCTTGAAGGGAGGGCGTCCCCCGCGGCGCCTCTCCCTCCTTGCAAGGCATTGCGGCAGCGGCTGAAGCCGGCGCCGGCTCCGCGGCTGCCGCGATGCCTTGCAAGGGGAGGGGCGTCCCCGCAGCGCTCCTCCCTTGCAAGGCATCGCGGCAGCAGCTGAAACCACCAGCTTCATCTGCGGCCAGGATGCCTCGGAAGGGAGGGGGTGCCCCGTGGCTCCTCCCTCTCTCCCAAAGCATCCCGGCAGCCGGGGCGGGGGGTGGGGCGGGCGGGGCGGCCCCCAGGTCATCAGTGACTGGAATCCGGCCCTGGCCGGTTAGAAGTTGGACAGCACTGTTTTATATTATTATGATGGTTTATTTTATTGCATTGTGTTTTTAATCTATGGGCTTGGTACTATGTAAACCGCCCTGAGTCTTTTCGGGGAGATGGAGGCCGGGTACAAAAATAAAGTTATATTATTATTATTATTATTATTATTATTATTACACAGAAAGTCCTGGGACCAGTTTGGGACCCAGATGGTGATTACACAAACCACAGAGCACTCATGTACATTAAGGGCTTTCTTTCACACACTTCTGTGGGAGTTTGTTGTCTGGCCACCGCAGCTTGAAACTAGCTTCAAACTACATTAGATGCTAAGTGTAGATGGGGCCTGAACGGCAAGGTATTGCAAATGAATTTGTGATACAAAGGGTTTGTTAATTGTAGTGCTAATTACCTATTGCATTCGTCTTTCATTATTATAATTTCAGCATCTGACTTCAAATCTAGAGATTTGCACATTTACAAAGGTTGTCTTTTGGCATCCCCTTTCTATAGAAATTATTGAGCCAGCAGACCTCAGTGGGTCACTTCAATGAATGTTTCTTCACAAGTACAGCTAATTCAGCAGTAGCCTGTGCTTAAGTGGTAGATTAGCAATAATCAGTTGGTTTTGCATTCTCTTATTTGAGTTTTCCCATGGTCAATTGGGAGGGGGAAAGAAAACTTTCAAAGCCAACGCTTGGAATGAATCCTTTTGCAGTTGAAGAACATCCAATATTTTTTCCTATTCAAAGCTTAACAGGCCCCAAAATATTATTTTCCCAGTAGTAGGAATTAGGAATTAGGAGTAGGAATTACAATGTTACTCATTTGGGAATGCTGACTCCCATATTACTCATCTGGGGGTGCCTACTCCTCCTGTCTCCAGCCCTTTTTCTATAATTGTTCTTACATGCTTTTGTTTTAAAACCTAAGCCTTGAGTAATACACATAGCTTGCCAACAGTGCTCCAGGAAGCCTCCCATAAGGACTGATAATGCCATCTTTTGAGCATTCTCTAAGAGCTATAATATTAGAGGGCCCTGTACGATAGCAATGACCTCTTTGGGGGCTTCTAGATGCACCTAGAACTCTATTCATAAGCTGTTCATAACTTAGATTTTAGTTGTAAAACTGGTTTGGACAACTTCTTAAATAGCAGAACTTTAACATAATGTATGAGAAAGAAAACAACAGCAGCAACCTGCTCACCACATTATCAATAATATAATGAATTAAACTGAAATAATAATGTTCCAAGTTCTAGGGAAAGCTAACTACTGTAGAAATTAATATCATCTCCTATGCAGACTTTGGATTTGTCTACACCAGTGGTTCCCAACCTGTGGTCCACGGGCCACCAGTGGTGTACAAGAACAAAAATATGGTCCGCAGCCTTACCATTACTACACCTTGGAACTGTTGCCTCAAACCCATGCGGCAACAAGAGCTACTGGTCTTGCAAAACCCTCTTATAGTGCCAAGGCAATTGGGATGTTGGGAGGGGAGAGGCTGACTATATACGAAAGATTACTACTACCACATCAGCTCTAGATAATTAAATATGGCTTTCTGTGGGCAAGCAGATTGTGACTACTGGATGCCATATGTTCTGTATCAGAAACTAGAGCTGATGTGATCTGTCCAATGCAATTTTCTGAATCAGCATCCCAAATAACCAAACCAAATCTAAAGTTGATTAAAAAAAACTGATTCGTAACTGCTAAGGCCACACACGTAGTGATGAGATCAGTACATCCACTTACACATTTTCCCCAGAAAACCTGCCTTCCTGCTAGGGGATGGTCCACATTTCCAATCTTCCACATTACTTTCAGCCTCATGGCCATGGTTGCTCTGCTTTTTTAATGTATGTAAATACAAGTATATTCTGTTAAAGGGGAGTGCACACATGGTGATATGTGCAAGTGTCTATATTTACATTCAACCTAGGAAAGGACCACTTCCAAGTGGAAAGGTTCACCTACCATCAACCTGTTCTACGCACAACTAACTCCTCCCTACAACTCAAAGCAATGTCATCTGAAAGGACTGCCAAATGCCTAAAAGTCTAGTTTTTCTGTAAAACTGTGTAGTAAAAGGCAACTGGATTAAAACCCAAAGAATCATATTGCAACCTACAGTATGTGATGAGAACTATTTTTTCTACAGTGTATATAAGCTTCTAGTACAGAGCTTTCCAAACACTTCATATCAGTGACACACTTTCTAGACATATGAATTAAATTTGGTGACACGTGAGTTAAATTTTACTACCGTGTTTCCCCGATAGTAAGACACCCCCGATTGTAAGACGTATCGGGGTGTCAGAAGAAATAAACTAATATAAGCCGTGCCTCGAAACCCGTACTCCCGGCCGCCGTCACTCGGTCCCGCCTCCCTCCTCCGCCGCCTGCCGCCCTCCCTGCAGGGCCGCCTCTTGCAGCTTGGGGCTGAGGAGAGCCCTCTGCCGCCTCTGTTCCGTTCCCGAAGGGGGCTGCAGGAAACCGCGTGATCGCTCCCCCTGCAGCCCCCTCTTCGGAGAATGGAAGAGAGGTGCAGAGGGCTCTCCTCTACGCCTCTGGTCCGTTCCCCGAAGAGGGGGCTGCAGGGGGCGATCGCGGGTTTCCTTGCAGCCCCTTTCGGGAATGGAAGAGAGGTGCAGAAGGCTCTCCTCTGCGCCTCTGTTCCCTTCCCGAAGAGGGGCTGCAGGGGGCGATCGCGCGGTTTCCTTGCAGCCCCTTTTCGGGAATGGAAGAGAGGTGCAGAGGGCTCTCCTCTGCGCCTCTGTTCCCTTCCCCGAAGAGGGCTGCAAGGGGGTTCCCTTGCAGCCCCCTTTTCGGGAATGGAAGAGGGTGCAGAGGGCTCTCCTCTGCGCCTCTGTTCCCGAAGAGGACGCGCGGTTTCCTTGCAGCCCCTTTTCGGGAATGGAAGAGAGGTGCAGAGGGCTCTCCTCTGCGCCTCTGTTCCCGAAGAGAGGGCTGCAGGGGGCGATCGCACGGTTTCCTTGCAGCCCCCTTTCGGGGAATGGGGAATGGAAGAGAGGTGCAGAAGGCTCTCCTCTGCGCCTCTGTTCCCTCGGGAATGGAAGAGAGGTGGGCTGCTGTTCCCTTCCAAGGGGGCGATCGCGGGGTTTCCTTGCAGCCCCCTTTTTCGGGGAATGGAAGAGAGGTGCAGAAGGCTCTCCTCTGCGCCTCTGTTCCCCGAAGAGGGGGCTGCAGGGGGGGGATCGCGCGGTTTCCTTGCAGCCCCCTCTTCGGGGAACGGAACAGAGGCGGCAGAGGGCTCTCCTCAGCCGGCTCTCTTCCGATCAGAGAAGAGGCGGCCGCAGGGAGGGCGGCGGCGGCGGCGGCGGAGGAGGAGGCGGGACGGAGTGACGCGGGCGGCCGGGGTACGGCTTACCGTAGCCCAATGTAAGCCGTACCCGAA